>JAWPHD010006225.1:112500-115000 GCA_037043455.1 Cyrtodaria siliqua | reverse complement strand
TCTGTCTGTCTGTCTGTCTGTCTGTCTGTCTGTCTGTCTGTCTGTCTGGGTCTCTGTCTGTCTGTCTGTCTGTCTGTCTGTCTGTCTGGGTCTCTGTCTGGCTCTGTGCCTGGCCTGTCTGGGTCTCTGTCTGCCTCTGTGTCTGTCTGTATGTCTGTCTGTCTGGCTCTCTGTCTGTCTGTCTGTCTGTCTGTCTGTCTGTCTGTCTGTCTGTCTGTCTGTTTGTCTGTCTGGGTCTCTGTCTGGCCTGTCTGTCTGGCCTTTCTGTCCGTCTGGCTCTCTGTCTGTCTGTCTGTCAGTCTGTCTGTCTGTCTGTCTGTCTGGGTCTCTGTCTGGCTCTGTCTGCCTCTGTGTCTGTCTGTATGTCTGTCTGTCTGTCTGTCTGACTCTCTGTCTCCCTCTCTGTCTGGCCTGTCTGTCTGGCTCTCTGTCTGGCCTGTCTGGTTTCTGTCTGTCTGTCTGTCTGTCTGTCTGTCTGTCTGTCTGTCTGTATGTATGTCTGTCTGTCTGTATGTCTGTCTGCCTGTCTGTCTGTCTGTCTGGGTCTCTGTCTGGCTCTGTGTCTGGCCTGTCTGGGTCTCTGTCTGCCTCTGTGTCTGTCTGTATGTCTGGGTCTCTGTCTGGCTCTCTGTCGGGCCTGTCTGTCTGTCTGTCTGTCTGTCTGTCTGTCTGTATGTCTGTCTGTCTGTCTGTCTGTCTGTCTGTATGTATGTCTGTCTGTCTCTCTGGCTGGCTGGCTCTCTGTCTGTCTGTCTGTCTGTCTGTCTGTCTGTCTGTCTGTCTGTCTGTCTGTCTGTCTGTCTGTCTGTCTGTCTGTCTGTCTGTCTGTCTGTCTGTCTGTCTGTCTGTCTGTCTGTCTGTCTGTCTAGATCTCTGTATGTGTCTCTGTCTGGCCTCTCTGTCTGGCCTGTCTGGCTCACTGTCTGGCTCTGTGTCTGTCTGTCTGTCTGTCTGTCTGTCTTGCTCTCTGTCTGTCTGTCTGTCTGTCTGTCTGTCTGTCTGTCTGTCTGTCTGTCTGTCTGTCTGTCTGTCTGTCTGTCTGTCTGTCTGTCTGGGTCTCTGTCTGTCTGTCTGTGTGGCTCTCTGTGTGGCTCTCTGTCTAGATCTCTGTATGTGTCTCTGTCTGGCCTCTCTGTCTGGCCTGTCTGGCTCACTGTCTGGCTCTGTGTCTGTCTGTCTGTCTGTCTGTCTGTCTGTCTTGCTCTCTTTCTGTCTGTCTGTCTGTCTGACTCTCTGTCTGGCTCTCTGTCTGGCCTGTCTGGTTTCTGTCTGTCTGTCTGTCTGTCTGTCTGTCTGTCTGTCTGTCTGTATGTCTGTCTGTCTTTCTGTCTGTCTGTCTGTATGTCTGTCTGCCTGTCTGTCTGTCTGTCTGGGTCTCTGTCTGGCTCTGTGTCTGGCCTGCCTGGCTGGCTGGCTGGCTCTCCGTCTGGCTCTCTGTCTGGCTTGTCTGTCTGTCTGTCTGTCTGTCTTTCTGTCTGTATGTCTGTCTGTCTGGGTCTCTGTCTGGTCTGGCCTGTCTGTCTGTCTGTCTTTCTGTCTGTCTGTCTGTCTGTCTGGCAGGCTCTCTGTCTGGCTCTCTGTCTGGCCTGTCTGTCTGTCTTTCTGTCTGTCTGTCTGTCTGTCTGTCTGTCTGGGTCTCTGTCTGGCTCTGTCTGTCTCGGTCTCTGTCTGTCTGTCTGTCTGGGTCTCTGTCTGGCTCTGTGTCTGGCCTGTCTGGGTCTCTGTCTGCCTCTGTGTCTGTCTGTATGTCTGGGTCTCTGTCTGGGTCTCTGTCTGGCCTGTCTGTCTGTCTGCCTCTCTGTCTGGCTCTCTGTCTGGCCTGTTTGGCTTGTCTGTCTGTCTGTCTGGCTGGCTCTCCGTCTGGCTCTCTGTCTGGCCTGTCTGTCTGTCTGTCTGTCTGTTTGTCTTTCTGTCTGACTGTATGTCTGTCTGTCTGTCTTTCTGTCTGGCCTGTCTGGCCTGTCTGTCTGTCTGTCTTTATGTCTGTCTGTCTGTCTGTCTGTCTGTCTGTCTGTCTGTCTGTCTGTCTGTTTGGGTCTTTGTCTGGCCTGTCTGTCTGTCTGGCTGTCTGTCTGTCTGTCTGTCTGTCTGTCTGTCTGTCTGTCTGGCCTGTCTGTCTGTCTGTCTGTCTGTCTGTCTGTCTGTCTGTCTGTCTGTCTGTCTGTCTGTCTCTCTGGCTGGCTGGCTCTCCGTCTAGCTCTCTGTCTGGTCTGTCTGTCTGTCTGTCTTTCTGTCTGCCTGTCTGTCTGTCTGTCTGTCTGGGTCTCTGTCTGGCTCTGTGTCTGGCCTGTATGGGTCTCTGTCTGCCTCTGTGTCTGTCTGTATGTCTGGGTCTCTGTCTGGGTCTCTGTCTGGCCTGTCTGTCTGGCCTGTCTGTCTGTCTGTCTGTCTGTCTGTCTGTATGTCTGTCTGTCTGTCTGTCTGTCTGTCTGTCTGTCTGTCTGTATGTATGTATGTCTGTCTGGCTCTCTGTCTGGCTCTCTGTCTGGCCTGTCTGGCC
>JAWPHD010006225.1:7500-10000 GCA_037043455.1 Cyrtodaria siliqua | reverse complement strand
TGTCTGCCTCTGTGTCTGTCTGTATGTCTGGGTCTCTGTCTGGGTCTCTGTCTGGCCTGTCTGTCTGTCTGCCTCTCTGTCTGGCTCTCTGTCTGGCCTGTTTGGCTTGTCTGTCTGTCTGTCTGGCTGGCTCTCCGTCTGGCTCTCTGTCTGGCCTGTCTGTCTGTCTGTCTGTCTGTTTGTCTTTCTGTCTGTCTGTATGTCTGTCTGTCTGTCTTTCTGTCTGGCCTGTCTGGCCTGTCTGTCTGTCTGTCTTTATGTCTGTCTGTCTGTCTGTCTGTCTGTCTGTCTGTCTGTCTGTCTGTCTGTCTGTCTGTCTGTTTGGGTCTCTGTCTGGCCTGTCTGTCTGTCTGGCTGTCTGTCTGTCTGTCTGTCTGTCTGTCTGTCTGGGTCTCTGTCTGGCCTGTCTGTCTGTCTGTCTGTCTGTCTGTCTGTCTGTCTGTCTGTCTGTCTCTCTGGCTGGCTGGCTCTCTGTCTAGCTCTCTGTCTGGTCTGTCTGTCTGTCTGTCTTTCTGTCTGCCTGTCTGTCTGTCTGTCTGTCTGGGTCTCTGTCTGGCTCTGTGTCTGGCCTGTATGGGTCTCTGTCTGCCTCTGTGTCTGTCTGTATGTCTGGGTCTCTGTCTGGGTCTCTGTCTGGCCTGTCTGTCTGGCCTGTCTGTCTGTCTGTCTGTCTGTCTGTCTGTCTGTCTGTCTGTCTGTCTGTCTGTCTGTCTGTCTGTCTGTATGTATGTATGTCTGTCTGGCTCTCTGTCTGGCTCTCTGTCTGGCCTGTCTGGCCTGTTTGTCTGTCTGGCTGTCTGGCTGGCTGTCTGGCTGGCTCTCCGTCTGTATGTCTGTCTGTCTGGGTCTCTGTCTGGTCTGGTCTGTCTGTCTGTCTGTCTTTCTGTCTGTCTGTCTGTCTGGCAGGCTCTCTGTCTGGCTCTCTGTCTTTCTGTCTGTCTGTCTGTCTTTCTGTCTGTCTGTCTGTCTGTCTGTCTGTCTGTCTGTCTGTCTGTCTGTCTGGGTCTCTGTCTGGCTCTGTCTGTCTGGGTCTCTGTCTGTCTGTCTGTCTGGGTCTCTGTCTGGCTCTGTGTCTGGCCTGTCTGGGTCTCTGTCTGCCTCTGTGTCTGTCTGTATGTCTGGGTCTCTGTCTGGCTCTCTGTCTGGCCTGTCTGCCTGTCTGTCTGTCTGTCTGTCTGTCTGTCTGTCTGTCTGTCTGTATGTCTGTCTGGCTCTCTGTCTGGCACTCTGTCTGGTCTGTCTGGCCTGTCTGTCTGTCTGTCTGTCTTTATGTCTGTCTGTCTGTCAGTCTGTCTGTCTGTCTGTCTGTCTGGGTCTCTGTCTGGCTCTGTCTGCCTCTGTGTCTGTCTGTATGTCTGTCTGTCTGTCTGTCTGACTCTCTGTCTCCCTCTCTGTCTGGCCTGTCTGTCTGGCTCTCTGTCTGGCCTGTCTGGTTTCTGTCTGTCTGTCTGTCTGTCTGTCTGTCTGTCTGTCTGTCTGTCTGTCTGTCTGTCTGTCTGTCTGTCTGTCTGTCTGTCTGTCTGTCTGTCTGTCTGTCTGTCTGTCTGTCTGTCTGTCTGTCTGTCTGTCTGTCTGTCTGGGTCTCTGTCTGGCTCTGTCTGCCTCTGTGTCTGTCTGTATGTCTGTCTGTCTGTCTGTCTGACTCTCTGTCTCCCTCTCTGTCTGGCCTGTCTGTCTGGCTCTCTGTCTGGCCTGTCTGGTTTCTGTCTGTCTGTCTGTCTGTCTGTCTGTCTGTCTGTCTGTCTGTCTGTCTGTCTAGATCTCTGTATGTGTCTCTGTCTGGCCTCTCTGTCTGGCCTGTCTGGCTCTGTGTCTGTCTGTCTGTCTGTCTGTCTGGCTCTATGTCTGGCTCTCTGTCTGGCCTGTCTGTCTGTCTGTCTGTCTGTCTGTCTGTCTGTCTGTCTGTCTGTCTGTCTGTCTGTATGTATGTCTGTCTGTCTGGCCTGTCTGTCTGTCTGGCTGTCTGTCTGGCCTTTCTGTCTGTCTGGGTCTCTGTCTGGCTCTGTGTCAGGCCTGTCTGGGTCTCTGTCTGCCTCTGTGTCTGTCTGTATGTCTGGGTCTCTGTCTGACTTTCTGTCTGGCCTGTCTGTCTGGCCTGGCCTGTCTGTCTGTCTGTCTGTCTGTCTGGGTCTCTGTCTGGCTCTGTCTGCCTCTGTGTCTGTCTGTATGTCTGTCTGTCTGTCTGTCTGACTCTCTGTCTCCCTCTCTGTCTGGCCTGTCTGTCTGGCTCTCTGTCTGGCCTGTCTGGTTTCTGTCTGTCTGTATGTCTGTCTGTCTGTCTGTCTGTCTGTCTGTCTGTCTGTCTGTCTAGATCTCTGTATGTGTCTCTGTCTGGCCTCTCTGTCTGGCCTGTCTGGCTCTGTGTCTGTCTGTCTGTCTGTCTGTCTGGCTCTATGTCTGGCTCTCTGTCTGGCCTGTCTGTCTGTCTGTCTGTCTGTCTGTCTGTCTGTCTGTCTGTCTGTCTGTCTGTCTGTCTGTCTGTCTGTCTGGCCTGTCTGTC
>JAWPHD010006225.1:0-2500 GCA_037043455.1 Cyrtodaria siliqua | reverse complement strand
CTGTCTGTCTGTCTGTCTGTCTGTCTGTCTGTCTGTCTGTCTGTCTGTCTGTCTGTCTGTCTGTCTGTCTGTCTGTCTGTCTGTCTGTCTGTCTGTCTGTCTGTCTGTCTGTCTGGGTCTCTGTCTGGCCTGTCTGTCTGTCTGTCTGTCTGTCTCTCTGGCTGGCTGGCTCTCTGTCTGGCTCTCTGTCTGGCCTGTCTGTCTGTCTGTCTGTCTTTCTGTCTGCCTGTCTGTCTGTCTGTCTGTCTGGGTCTCTGTCTGGCTCTTTGTCTGGCCTGTCTGGGTCTCTGTCTGCCTCTGTGTCTGTCTGTATGTCTGGGTCTCTGTCTGGCTCTCTGTCTGGCCTGTCTGTCTGTCGGTCTGTCTGTCTGTCTGTCTGTCTGTCTGTATGTATGTCTGTCTGGCTCTCTGTCTGGCTCTCTGTCTGGCCTGTCTGGCCTGTTTGTCTGTCTGGCTGTCTGGCTGGCTCTCCGTCTGGCTCTCTGTCTGGCTTGTCTGTCTGTCTGTCTGTCTGTCTGTCTGTCTTTCTGTCTGTATGTCTGTCTGTCTGGGTCTCTGTCTGGTCTGGCCTGTCTGCCTGTCTGTCTTTCTGTCTGGCAGGCTCTCTGTCTGGCTCTCTGTCTGGCCTGTCTGTCTGTCTTTCTGTCTGTCTGTCTGTCTGTCTGTCTGTCTGTCTGTCTGTCTGTCTGTCTGTCTGTCTGTCTGGGTCTCTGTCTGGCTCTGTCTGTCTGGGTCTCTGTCTGTCTGACTGTCTGGGTCTCTGTCTGGCTCTGTGTCTGGCCTGTCTGGGTCTCTGTCTGCCTCTGTGTCTGTATGTATGTCTGTCTGTCTGGCTCTCTTTCTGGTCTGTCTGTATGTCTGGGTCTCTGTCTGTCTGTCTGTCTGTCTGTCTGGCTGGCTGGCTGGCTCTTTCTCCTGCTCTCTGTCTGTCTGTCTGTCTGTCTGTCTGTCTGTCTGTCTGTCTGTCTGTCTGTCTGTCATTCTGTCTGTCTGTCTGTCTGTCTGTCTGTCTGTCTGTCTGTCTGTCTGTCTGTCTGTCTGTCTGTCTGTCTGTTTGTCTGTCTGGGTCTCTGTCTGGCCTGTCTGTCTGGCCTTTCTGTCCGTCTGGCTCTCTGTCTGTCTGTCTGTCTGGGTCTCTGTCTGGCTCTGTGTCTGGCCTGTCTGGGTCTCTGTCTGCCTCTGTGTCTGTCTGTATGTCTGTCTGTCTGTCTGTCTGACTCTCTGTCTCCCTCTCTGTCTGGCCTGTCTGTCTGGCTCTCTGTCTGGCATGTCTGGTTTCTGTCTGTCTGTCTGTTTGTCTGTCTTTCTGTCTGTCTGTCTGTCTGTCTGTCAGTCTGTCTGTCTGTCTGTCTGTCTGTCTGTCTGTCTGGGTCTCTGTCTGCCTCTGTGTCTGGCCTGTCTGGGTCTCTGTCTGCCTCTGTGTCTGTCTGTATGTCTGGGTCTCTGTCTGGCTCTCTGTCTGGTCTGTCTGTATGTCTGGGTCTCTGTCTGTCTGTCTGTCTGTCTGTCTGTCTGTCTGTCTGTCTGTCTGGGTCTCTGTCTGGCTCTGTGCCTGGCCTGTCTGGGTCTCTGTCTGCCTCTGTGTCTGTCTGTATGTCTGTCTGTCTGGCTCTCTGTCTGGTCTGTCTGTATGTCTGGGTCTCTGTCTGTCTGTCTGTCTGTCTGGCTGGCTGGCTCTTTCTCTGGCTCTCTGTCTGTCTGTCTGTCTGTCTGTCTGTCTGTCTGTCTGTCTGTCTGTCTGTCTGTCTGTCTGTCATTCTGTCTGTCTGTCTGTCTGTCTGTCTGTCTGTCTGTCTGTCTGTCTGTATGTCTGTCTGGCTCTCTGTCTGGCTCTCTGTCTGGCCTGTCTGGCCTTTTTGTCTGTCTGTCTGTCTGTCATTCTGTCTGTCTGTCTGTCTGTCTGTCTGTCTGTATGTCTGTCTGTCTGTCTGTCTGTCTGTCTGTCTGTCTGTCTGTCTGTCTGTCTGTTTGTCTGTCTGGGTCTCTGTCTGGCCTGTCTGTCTGGCCTTTCTGTCCGTCTGGCTCTCTGTCTGTCTGTCTGTCTGGGTCTCTGTCTGGCTCTGTGTCTGGCCTGTCTGGGTCTCTGTCTGCCTCTGTGTCTGTCTGTATGTCTGTCTGTCTGTCTGTCTGACTCTCTGTCTCCCTCTCTGTCTGGCCTGTCTGTCTCTCTGTCTGCCTCTGTCTCTGTCTGGCCTGTCTGGCTCTCTGTCTGGCTCTGTGTCTGTCTGTCTGTCTGTCTGGGTCTCTGTCTGGGTCTCTGTCTTGCCTGTCTGTCTGTCTTTCTGTCTCTCTGGCTGGCTGGCTCTCTGTCTGGCTCTCTGTCTGGCCTGTCTGTCTGTCTGTCTGTCTGTCTGTCTGTCTGTCTGTCTGTCTGTCTGTCTGTCTGTCTGTCTGTCTGTCTGTCTGTCTGTCTGTCTGTCTGTCTGTCTGTCTGTCTGTCTGGGTCTCTGTCTGGCTCTGCTGTCTGGCCTGTCTGGGTCTCTGTCTGTCTGTCTGTCTG
>JAWPHD010006224.1:0-148359 GCA_037043455.1 Cyrtodaria siliqua | reverse complement strand
GTGTATTGAGAGTGAATTAAGGGTGTATTGAGAGTGAATGAAGGGTGTATTGAGAGGTGAATGAAGGGTGTATTGAGAGTGAATGATAGGGTGTATTGAGAGTGAATGAAGGGTGTATGGAGAGTGAATAAAGGGTATATTGAGAGTGAATGAAGGTGTATTGAGAGTGAATAAGGGTGTATTGAGAGTGAATTAAGGGTGAATTGAGAGTGAATGAAGGGTGTATTGAGAATGAATGAAGGGTGTATTGAGACGTGAATTAAGGGTGTATTGAGAGTGAATGAAGGGTGTATTGAGAGTGATGAAAGGGTTCATTGAGAGTGAATTAAGGGTGTATGAGGCGTGAATGAAGGGTGTATGAGAGTGAATGAAGGGGTGTATTGAGAAGTGAATTAAGGGTGTATGAGAGTGAATGAAGGGTGTATTGAGAGTGAATGAAGGGTGTATTGAGAGTGAATTAAGGGTGTATTGAGAGTGAATTAAGGGTGTATTGAGAGTGAATTAAGGGTGTATTGAGAGTGAATTAAGGGTGTATTGAGAGTGAATTAAGGGTATTGAGAGTGAATTAAGGGTGTATTGAGAGTGAATGAAGGGTGTATTGAGAGTGAATGAATGGTTTATTGAGAGTGAATTAAGGGTGTATTGAGAGTGAATGAAGGGTGTATTGAGAGTGAATTAAGGGTGTATTGAGAGTGAATTAAGGGTGTATTGAGAGTGAATTAAGGGTATATTGAGAGTGAATGAAGGGTGTATTGAGAGTGAATAAAGGGTATATTGAGAGTGAATTAAGGGTGTATTGAGAGTGAATTAAGGGTGAGTTGAGAGTGTTTCCTTGAATCTAAGTTTCTCCAATCCATGTTGCTGTTATGGTCAACTGAGTCAGCTTTCCCCATAAATTCTTACAAGCTTGTTCCTTACATTACCTTTTTATATATTGATCAGGTGAGCTAGAATATTCAACATCACTAAATAAATCAAAACAGACGGAATCATTTGGCTGGATATATATAACATCATGATAATAACAAATGTTATAATTTTTACAAAATTTGTCAGTGTTGCATGATCTGGAATATTACCAATTTAATAAAATTTGATAACCATTTCATCATGAATTGTTGATTTAGTTGGTTAGTAGCAGTAAACTATAATTAAGCAAAGGAGAAAAACTCTTGTGTTTGAAATGCTTATAAAATACTCCAATGCCTTTTTCAGAGTGGTCACAGTAGAGAAGTTCCACCAATTTCTAATTCAAGAACAAAAGGTAAGTATTGTTTGAAGAGAAAGGAAATTGTAGTAAATTCATTGGTAAGATAAATAGAACCACTGGACCACAATGTTTCTTGGCTGATGCCCTTTTAGGTTTTTGACCTCTTATCCAAGATGGCGTACATTACAGCAAAAATAACCTCTTTATACCAGTAGAGCATCCACATGCTCTCTATGGCCTCTTATTATTGTAATTTCATTGTCAAGACCTAACTTAAACACTGATCAAGAAACTCATGGAACTTCCTACAAACATAAGACCACATGCAGCAGAGAGGAGATTTTTGCAGGAGCATTTCTAACCTCCCTTGTCTAAGAAGTTTTCTAATATAATCAGTCTAGACATTCTCATCAAATCTGATCTTGTTAGCTTATCATTCAATAGAGAGTGCACTTGAGTTGAAGAAGTCAATAACCCATCCAAATATAGACATCGATCTGCAGATGGAAGTTTATATTACTTTCTAAGGATGATCTACGTGAACTGTAACTGTCTATGTAACTATGACTCTGCACCTATCATACTTGTTGAAATGACTTATAAAATGTGAATACTAAAAGTCAAAAGTCAAAATCTTGGCTTAAAAAAAAGATTCAGGAGAATCTATTATCCTTCTCATAAAACTGAGATGTCCCATATAGAGGATCTTACATGAGTACTCATTCATTATTGAATTTATTAAACAAGTTGGCAAAATGATATAATGCGAGGCTCTTGCCGAGCATGATATTATGCAATGCTCTTGCCGAGCATTTTATCATTTTTGCTAACGAGTTTAATAAATTCAATAATGAATGAGAACGAATGTTAGATTCTATTTATCGCATAACTCACATATCGACTTTCATTGCATTTTGCCTGTCACGTTAACACGCAAAACCGATATAAACCGTGGGAATTGGATCAAATGTTTTTAACAGTGCATACTAGGCTTATTTGCATATTTCTCCTAATAAGAGCGCCTTCTCTAATACAAGGCCCTCTCCACTCCAACCCCACATCGAAGTTAGAATACAGTCTAGACTGTCTTAGCAACCCCTTGTAAAAAGACTTCCTGTGATATGTGACTAATATTTGCCCCCACATTTTACTGTATAATAGGCCTGTTTGTAGCCACATCCTGTGTTATGTGACAAGTGACCGTGAAATCAGTTTCCCCAAAGCAGTTTTCAATCTATTTTTGGCTAGTTTTTAACGACTTTCAAAGACAAATTATCGAGTGAAAACTCCTTTTGTAACATTTTATTGTTCAGAAAATTATTGAAAAATAAAGCCCTAGGTCTTTTTAGCTTACGGGATGGCGAGTTGTCCGTCGTCCGTCCGTTAACTTTTGCCTCGTTAACACCTTCATTTTTCATCTGATATTTTTCAAACTTTACCCGATTGTTGATATCAATGAAATCTCGGACGAGTTCGAAAACCAGCCAGTTCGGACCAGTAATACCGGAGTTATGGCCCTTGATTTAGTTAAAATTTCTATATTTTTAACCTCGTTAACACGATAGGGCCTTCATTTTTGATCCTATCTTTTTCAAACTTTTCCAGATTGTTGTTATTAATGAAAGCTTGGATGAGTTCGAAAACCTGCCAGTTCGGACCAGTAACACCAGAGTTTTGGCTCTTGATTTAGTTTAAAAATAAATTGCTATATTTTGCCTCGTTACGTCCTTCATTTTTGATCCGATCTTTTTCAAACTTTACCAGATTGTTATTATCAATGAACTCTTGGACATGTTTGAAAAGCAAACAAATCGGATTAGTAACGCCGGAGTTGTGGACCCTGAATTAGTTCAGAGATGCTGTGTTTTGCCTGAGGAGACAATAGGACCTTTATTTGGCCGGATTTCAGTGAAACTTTGCAGGGATTATCAGCCTAGTTGTACATATCGCCACTGTGTTCCGGTTGAATGATTTGAAGGAGTTATGGCCCTTTAAATGTTTTAATACACAAACTTTATCTGAACTAGTTCTCCTGAACCCCTAGCCGGATTTCAACAAAACTTTTTAGGGGTGATCAGTACCAGGTCTAGTTGTGCATAATATCGCCGCGTTCCAGTTGAATGATTTTTGGTGAAGTTATGGCCCTTCAAAGGTTAAAATACACACATTTTGTCTGGACTAGTTCTCCTGAACCCCATACCGGATTTCAACGAAACTTTTCAGGGATGATTGGTACCAAGCTTAGTTTCGCATATCATTTCGGTGTCCCAGTTGAGAATGAATTTTGGCGAGTCACGACCCTTTAAAGATTTTAATGCACTAACTTTTCCTGAACCTCTGGGCAGATATCAGCGAAACTTTGCAGGGATGATGAGTACCAAACCTGGTTGCGTCTGTCACCGGCATGTTCCGGTTGAATGATTTTTGACAGAGTTATGGCCCCTTATACACAAACTGTAGCTTTAGCCAGTAGAGCTTCCACAGGCCCTCTTGGGCCTCTTGTTGTAACTTTAATAAGAAATAAATAAAAAGAAATCATAAATCTATTTTGACAGCAAAGAAAACTTCCATTTTTCCGATCTAAATTGTATACGTGCTTACATTTTTTGCGGACATTAACATGCATGAGAGTGTTTAGTAATTTGCAAGCGTCCATTGAAAAAAATGAAACCAACGTTTTCCAAGCAGAAAACCATGAATGATTTCTTTAAGCGCAACAAAAAGGCTATTTATCAATTGTAGTTTATAAAATTGTACACATTTTATTGTTAGAATGCATAAATGTTTTATTAAATATTATTACAAGCCGTATTTTTTTATTGCATGATTTGCCAACTGCTCCTTCATGCTTTTGAATAGAACAGAATACGATGTCGCGATGTACCGAAACGTTGGTACATAATGATATTGTCTATTTGTTTTACCAGGAATTAATTGCTGTCTGCCAGCTGTGAAGTCTGTAACATCACTCCAGAGAACAAAGAATTTGAAATATCATTTTCTGCTATCCGATAAAACGTTTTCCTTTGAATACGATCATCAAACAATGACATGTATATTATCTGCTGAAAATGTTCCAATCTCTACTTCATATTATTACCATTGTAATAGAATGAAATCTCAATTTTATATCTGTTTGTTCATTTTCTGCCGCCTACAGAATGAGATGTAAAACCGATTTCCTTCAGTATGTTGTTTTTTGAGCACTTTGAATTCACCAACAATTCTTGACTAGAGAATAAATTCTTAAGCAAGTTCTCCGAATTTTGGAACAGGTGAAATCGCGGGCGCGGACCGCCGTATCCCCCCCTCACCCCACACCCGCCCCCTCCTCATAGCCTTTCTGCCAGAATAGCCCGATTACGATTTATGTGGTAGTGGATCAATAGAATTATTTTAATCTATGTAACTGGTTTGGAATGAAAAAGATCTTTTGGAGAGATTTAGCTGATTATTTATGATGTTTTCCCAAACGTGCAGACATTACAGATTAAAGTTACTGATATAATTTTTATGACACTAACAGAAACATTGCTGGTGATATAGTTAGACTGATATTGGAAAAATTAGTGGTTGCTGTATAATCTCCTGGACTGGTGATGAGATCGTTCTCATAAAACTGAAAAGTCCCATTACTTCATAAAATTTCCCAGAACAACTACTGTCTAGTTAGTCCTTAACCCGCTACATATATATAATGGACTGCTCTTTCTTTGAATTAAGACCATTCCAAACAAAGGGGGTGTTTTGGGGAAAATGACTGATCAGAGCCAGACATTGTAACCCCTGATCAGCCTACGAGTGCGAGTTACTCGCAGGCTGATCTGAGTTTACAATGGAATCAAAGGCTATTATAGTCGTTAACGGGTTGCATCAGATGATGAGGCCTTCTCAATTAAATGTTTGTATGAAGTATTAAAACATAAAAACACGTTTTACATTGTTTTGGTTTTATTTCTGTTCTAAAAGCAAAGAATTATCAACAAAGTTTTGTATTTAGTACAGCTAACTTGTTAATTATTATTTTTCTTCATAAAAGTAAAGTTCAAAGTATTACTATTATATACTGCTATACCCTAGATACTGTTAATTATTATTTTTCTTCATAAAAGTAAAGTTCAAAGTATTACTATTATATACTGCTATACCCTAGATACTGTTCAATATAACAAATGTTATTATATATCATAAAATATAAACGTTTTTCATTGGTCTAGAAGCAGTCACGTGTGATTAAATAGTTTCGACCATTCTCATTGGAAATATGCCAACCGTTCAATAGTTCATCACGTGACCGTGCAATAGTAAATTTTGCATGCAATAGTACAGCTTTGTCATTTACACACTTTTTAAAATGAACAAAGGAAGCAGGTACTTTGTTTACACGCTCTCACTCCAAATTTTAATTTTTTTAGTAAAAAATCAACACTGTGATATTTTATGATATATAATAAAACAACTATTTAATGCCTTAGGAGTCTTAGAAATTTTTATCCTCGGGAGTAACTACTGACCCTTGAAAGATACTATTGCACTCGGCGTGCCGCCTCATGCAATAGTAACCTTCTCGGGTCAGTAGTCACTCCCTCTGATAAATAGTTCTAACCACTGACTTCTAAGGAATTAAATAGTTGTATGCTATTTAAAGAAAATCTTTACTCGGTCCTCAATTTATATACCTGAGCCTTAGCGGTCATGTATCATGTTTGCAGTAATTCTGTTTCTACATGTCCAATATGGCACCCACATTAAAAATAGAAAAGTTTGTTATGCCTTCTCTATAAGATAAGTTTACAAGACCCTTACCAGTGATCAACGCGACCAGTTGTTTGCCAAAGTGAAATCCACCTGTATCTCCAAGATGCCAAAGCCCAACATCTTGGTGTTCATGGACAAACATAGTTCCTGTTTGGCCAATGAATTATGTCAGTGTAATACTAAACAAAAGGCTTTGACTTCAGAAATGTTTATATTAAGCAACTGACTTTATTCAAAGTTGTTCTTAGTAAAATGCATTATTTCACTGTGTTACAGAAGTTTTACCCTGTCTGATTGTATTGATTTGTTATTGCCAATTGATTGTGTTGTCATTAATAATAATGTTTGACAAAAGAGTTATGAGCAATTATTATCCTGGGTTATGACCCTTGTTTGTTGTTTTTCAGGAGTTTTCTGGTAACAACCGATTGAGCTCGAATGATGTGAAGGACATTATGAAGCTGTTTCTTGCAGACCCCGGCCGTGAGATTCAAAACAGACTTTTCTTCACAGAACAAGAGGTAAATGCATTCCAGTCATTTGATAATCATTTGAAAGTCATAGGATAGTCAGTAGTGGGATAGTCACAGGAGTGTCATGGTATAGTCCTGGGATAATCTTTTGAAAATCATGTGATAGTCGTGGGATAGTCATAGCATGTGATAGTAGTGGGATAGTCATAGTGTGTGATAGTAGTGGGATAGTCATAGTGTGTGATAGTAGTGGGATAGTCATAGTGTGTGATAGTAGTGGGATAGTCATAGTGTGTGATAGTGGGATAGTCACACAGTGCCCCAGATAACTTTTGGACCTATTGGATATTTCACTGAAATTAAAATTGAGTGAATTTCAAATTTTCAAAAATAATAGGGTGATTTGGGGACTAAATGTAAAACAAGCAAGGTAACTTACCCGTCTTTATGTGAGCTTTATTGACTTGTTATTCATGGCAGTGGTTTGTCAATGATTAATCATTATTATTGATTAATTTTCATAGAAACACTAATCATGTGTGTTAATTTCAGAAGTGTTTCTTAACGGTAACTCGCTTGTCGGTTTACGTCCCGGTTTCGACATTTTAATCGTCTGCACAATGCAAACGCTTTTGAAAGTAAACAAGAAAGCGCCCAGACGACTACACAATAGTATAGACTGGTACAGCGTACATATTCAACTATATAGCGTTCTCTTTTACTGCTCCACTTAATCGATAATTATGTAACGTTCCAGTCAAGATAAACACTTAGTAAAATCTGCTTTTTGTAAATATTGGAATGCGCTCGAAAACATCAATCCATCAATCATTTGAACACTTTTACTGTCGATACGCTCGAAAAATAAAATGTTTGAGTGAAAAGGAAATTGCTTGCGTATCTGGTACGCATGTCAGGGAAATTAATTGGGTATTTGGCAATTTTAATTGAGTGAAATACGCATATACGCTGCTTATCTGGGGCACTGGTCACAGGAGTGTCCATGGTATAGTCATTTGATAATCATTTGAAAGTCATGGGATAGTCATAGCATATGATAGTAGTCGGATAGTCACAGGAATGTCATGGTATAGTCATGGGATAATCTTTTGATAATCATGTGATAGTCGTGGGATAGTCATAGTATGTGATAGTAGTGGGATAGTCATAGTATGTGATAGTAGTGGGATAGCCATAGTATGTGATAGTAGTGGGATAGTCATAGTATGTGATAGTAGTGGGATAGTCATAGTGTGTGATAGTAGTGGGGTAGTCATAGTGTGTGATAGTAGTGGGATAGTCATAGTGTGTGATAGTAGTGGGATAGTCATAGTATGTGATAGTAGTGGGATAGTCATAGTATGTGATAGTAGTGGGATAGCCATAGTATGTGATAGTAGTGGGATAGTCATAGTGTGTGATAGTAGTGGGATAGTCATAGTATGTGATAGTAGTGGGATAGTCATAGTGTGTGATAGTAGTGGGATAGTCATAGTATGTGATAGTAGTGGGATAGTCATAGTATGTGATAGTAGTGGGATAGTCATAGTGTGTGATAGTAGTGGGATAGTCATAGTGTGTGATAGTAGTGGGATAGTCATAGTATGTGATAGTAGTGGGATAGTCATAGTATGTGATAGTAGTGGGATAGTCATAGTATGGGATAGTAGTGGGATAGTCATAGTATGTGATAGTAGTGGGATAGTCATAGTATGTGATAGTAGTGGGATAGTCATAGTATGGGATAGTCACAGAGTTGTCATGGGATAGTCATGGGATTATGGAATTGTCATTGGCTAGTCACAGGATTGTCATGGAATAGTCAATAAATAGTCACATGATAGTCATGGGATAGTCATGGGATTGTCATGGGATAGACATGGGATAGTCAATAAATAGTCACATGATAGTCATGGGATTATCATGGGATAGGCATGAGCTAGTCACATGATAGTCATTGGATAGTCTTGTGATAGTCATGGGCTAGTCACAGGATTGTCATAGGATAGTCATGAAATAGTCACATGATAATCATGGGATAGTCATGGGATTGTCATGGGATAGACATGGGATAGTCACAGGATTGTCATGAAACAGCATGAGGTAGTCACATGATAGTCATGTGATAGTCATGGGATAGTCACAGGATAGTCATGTGATAGTTTAAGAGATAGTCATGAGATTGTCATGGGATAGTCATATGCTAGTCACATGTCATATGATAGTCATGTGATGGTCATGGGTTGGTAATGGGATAGTCATTTGATAGTCATGGGATTGTCATGGGCTAGTCATGTAATAGCCGTAAAACAGTTCCTTGTCAAAGTCTCATCACATCCATAATTTATATTTGACCAAGTGCTCATACGCATAAAGTCAGAAAGCATATATCATACCTGTTTCTATAATAATTATCTAATAGATACAAATATTTTCAATTACAGTCACACCTGCGCAAAAGATCACTTGCTTTATAAGACCATTATTCACAGTTGCATTATTTTAAAATAAAATTCACCTGTCTCTAGAGACCAGTTTTGTTCCTGCCATAGGTGGTCTCTTCATACAGGGTTGACTGTAATACTGTCATGGTTTGATGCCATTGATCAGTATTTGTGTTGCATTTGAGAGTGTAGTGGATGACTTTTACAATGATTATATATTTCAGTTTCTTGATTATTTATACTCCAAACACAACACAATCTGGGACAGTAGGTTTGATGGAATCACCCAGGACATGACACGTCCTTTGTCGCAGTACTGGATAGCTTCATCACATAACACGTAAGTTTTACATATACAATAGAATTTCGTACGCAGGTAAAGTCAGTGATCTTGTTAGTCAAAATGCAGTAATTATTTTTCAAGGTCGAATGATGTACCAACAATATGTTGCCTTGTATCTACATACTTTGTATACTACATACGTATGTAGGGCAGAAAGAAGGATACATTGGCATGTGACTGTAACTTTTTCTGAATTTTATTGGCATGCCGAGTCGTACAAAGTTGTTCATTGCCGTCAAAAATAGCAAATGTTGCGTTATGGTAAGGAAAACGTATTAGTTTAAACTTATTTATTTTACATTGATTGTAATGAAAGCTCTCTGAATGTATTTTAATCACTCTCGACGTCTTACCTGGGTAGAACCAGTACTAAGCAAATGCAGATGAAGTGTCTTGCTCAGGGACACGTGGTCATGTTGGGGATCGAACCCACAACTTCACGATCCTGGATCCAACACTCTACCACTAAACCACAGCGCTTCGTATTGGCGTCCAATTGTGAAGATATATCCGACCAGTACAGCATCCTCAACATTTGTACTTGTTGTTCGTGATGTAAGCTTACATCAGCTGCTTCAGTTTCTATTCCTTTCTTCTTTATTGCAGGTACCTCACAGGGGACCAGATAGCCAGTGAATCATCAGTAGAGGCTTATTCACGGTGTCTGAAAATGGGCTGCAAATGTCTCGAGTGTAAGTAATATACAGACATAGTCTCTTGGGAATATATGTTTATGCTCCTGTTCCGTGTGAATACATAGACATATTTCTAAATACACAGACGTATTATTATTACAGACATTCTCCTGTTCCACCCAAAATTGAATTAATATCTGTCGGAGTGGATTTGATGAGATCTGATATTACATTACTATACTACTCAAAATTTGTTAAGGATCACTTTTTTGCTGTCTAAATTTCTTGCTGAAATAAATATCATTATTTCTATTTTATATGAAATTATTTAGGGCAGTGTATGGTCATGTGATCTCATGACTTGATTCAAATTGTGGAATTGTTGAAGTATCAATGAAATTAATATCGTTATTGTGAATTGATTCCTAATAAAATTATATGGAAGTATAAAAGTGATCCTTAGCAAATTTTGAGTAGTATATTTGCAATATGTAATCTCAAGGTTAAAATCTATTTTTCTGTTAGGGCACCCAATATCTCTAGTGAGTTTCTAGAAAGAGTAGAGTGGTATAGAATGACACATACTGGTGTCCATATGTACTTGTTTCTTAGCAACCAAATTGTGAACTTTGATTATTTATTTAAAATTTTAAACTTTCTTAAAATGGAAATATTTTGTTGATAGATTTAATGAATATCACATAACTTGCAGTATGAGAGGGTAATAAAGTCATGATATATTTATCATAATACACTAGTGTAATAAATATGCAATCATAGTTTGGTCTTTCCTGTTCAGCTTGGTGTGCAGAATTGCCTCGTTGATTTATGTAACTGCTAAAAATACTGAATTACGGAAATTAGCGAGGTAGTTCTGTTGTTTGGTGTCATCATACAAACTATGACATCATTATATGTAGGCAGCTACTGTAATAAATGTGCCATATGAGGCCTTTGTGGCGTATGTGATAAATAGAACCTCACTTCTGTGCCTATTTAAGATTGAATTTATTAAAAAACAAACTTGTTAGATAAAATAAATGGGATATAATTTTATTCAACTCATTTAATAAATTCAATATTCAACAGGCACTCATGTAAGATCCTCATGCAGTTGTATTTGTAGGCATTATTTTATGTTACTGCTATGAGACTCAGATGTGTGTTAACGAATATAAATAATTTTGTTTTCCTCTAAGAGATATCATCACGGTGTAGAAGAATTTGGAATTACAGCCTTCTGAATTATATATCGAGTTAATTAGACAACTCAAACAATTATTGTCAAATGTAACTGTCAGTGTTTAAACCGTATAATCCCTAATAAACGCCCCTCCCCTAATAAATTCCCCCCCCCCCCCCCCCCCCCCCCCCCCCCCCCACCATTAATTGATTGATTGACAAGCAGACTTTGGTTTTCTTGGTAAAGAAATACATTAAAAAATGTCTGATTTAAAAGTTAAATTACGTATTTTTGGTCTCAAATAAACGGCGCCCTTTTCAAAAATGTTAGGCCCTCCCAGCCCGGGTGTTTATTATTATACGGTAATAGTAGCGCCCGATGCGGTGCAAAATGTCATGCCAAGGGGGCGCTCTTCTAAAAAGTAAAAAAAAACAACAAATTATTGTCTGAATTATGTTTGTAGTGGAGTGGGTGAGGACGATGGGGATTGATTTTTGGGGGTGGATTTTTTGTATAAACAAGGTCGAAAATATATTGAATTTTAAAGATTGTTAATTCATTTATTCTAAAAAAAATTATATATATTTTTTTAAAACTCCTTGTTTTTAATAGGTGGAAAGAGGATGGAGGGGTGTGGGTGGAAATGGGGTGGGGCCCTTATTAAGGGAAATACGGTACATTAAATCTCTTGTAAAAAATGTTGCATAATAGCTGTGGAAGTGCAGTAAATCTGTTGTCACACCTACTGTCTCCTGCATGAAAGTCACATGATTTATAGCATCTATTCCTGTACTTTATATAATCTCCTGGATCACAGGGAGTAGTACCATGTTGTAGATGACGCATTCCTCCCAGAACTTGAGGTATTGTCTGAGATACAAAGTCACACGATCCACTTGATACTATCTCTTATACATGTACCTAACACCATTTTCTCTCACACTTACTTACTGAATATATTTCAAATTTTTAATGCAATAATGTTGTAACTACATGTGCAACAGTGCTAACCCTTAACCCTCTTCATATATATAATGGACTATTCTTTCTTTGAATTAAGACCGTTCCATTTATGTGACAAAGTATTGGGGAAAATGATCGATCAGCAGCCAGACATTGTAAAACTCTGAGTTACTTGCAGGCTCATCTGGGCTTACAATGGATGCAGAGGCTATTATAGTCGTGCTAAGCGGGTTAAGGGTTAAGTTGAACTCACAAAAAGTGACATTTGATCAAGTAAATTTTTTTTACAAGACAGTGTTTATGATAAATCGAAGGGTGAATGCGAAACTGTTGTAAATATATAGAAATAAAGAACAGGATACAATAGTTCTGCATTAACCACTGAAATGTCATACATGTGATATCTCACTCTGTGAGACCAAAACTCGCAGAATTTCGTCTCTTCAGAAGTTGAAAATCTGTGAGATTTGGACACTGATGAAATCAAATTTAAAAGCTCTTCAATTAAAGTTTCCTACTTTATGTTATCATGAAATGCTTTAAAAAGATTAAATGTATATAAATATTTGATAAAACCTCACTTGTACCTTACTTTTATAGAATTTCACAGAATTGGGACAAATCTCCCTTAATTTTTTTCTTAAATCTCCCAGATTATGGCGTCAAAAGTGTCGCATGTATGAAATGTTAAATCTGATTTTACGACTTAAATGTCAACTGATTGCAATCCAGTAATGTTTGGTATCTCGATGGAATGCGAAATGTCATGATTTGGTATTAACTCCCTGTGTGTATGGCATGTGAACTTATGAGGCAGCCACACTTTATTTTATGTTTGACTCCTAAAATTGGGGAATTGTTTGACATTATATTTTCTGAAATTACTCTGACCTTCGTAATGCCATTTATATGTTTGATACAACACACATCATATGAAGCAGTGTGAAGTTAAACGATATAATTATGAAGCACATGATATAATTATGAAGCACATGAGCAATTGTGTTTTTAGATAGTGTTCTTATGCATCCATATTATTATCCTAGTTTTGAATATCTTGTTTTCTTAATATACTGTATATCACTGGAATATATGCACGTGACCTGGCAAAGATATTGATTAATTGATCACTGGAATATATGCACGTGACATGGCAACGATGTTGATTAATTGATCACTGGAATATATGCACGTGACCTGGCAACGATGTTGATTAATTGTAAAATGACGTAACACATTAACCATTAGTAGCGTGAGAGAAGAATCCAGAAAATGATGTAATTATTAAATAAGAAAACATTAGATTCAAGAAATAGAAATGAGGTCAATTAAATTGGGAGTTTGGTCAGTTAAATTGAGAATTGAGTCAGTTAAATTCAAAGATATGTCAGTTAAATAGATATTAGGTCAGTTAAACCAGAGGTCTAAGAATTTTCTTTTGTTGAAGACAGTCAAACCGCCATGCTTTAATTGAAATCCCACTTACGAGGCCATCTGGAAACATTACAACATAAAAAACATATCTGAAAGCTATTTCTTGATAAAAAAAGTATTTTTTACACCTGGTGGTATTCACTTTGGCGAATTGACAATTTCATAAGAAGAAAGTATGGTTGAGTACAAAATTCATTTCTGCGTATAACAGTGTATCAGATGTTTGTATTTCAGATTTGTGTACGTCTGCTTGACCTCAGAAAAACAACACTATAATGTCCCCGTTCCTTCATAAATAATTATAATAACAGAAAGTAATAATCAAAAGATGCAATATACTGTGCTCACATGTCAAAAATGATGCCATCTTCATAGTAGAGTACATAGAGATTATTTAACTGCTGGGATCGATTATAGGGAACTCCTGCACGAGTGGTAGACGTGTGGTTTTTTTCATGAATGAGCGCACGTGAGTGAGTGAAAAAACAGCATGTCTACCATCAAGTGAAGGATTACCCAATAATCGATCCCAGCAGTTAAATAATCTATTTATTACATTTTAAATTATGTTTTTGCAAACAAATATTCGCTTTATTGAACGTTATCGGCGGATGATGTCGACGTCAGCAACACTTTGTTGACGTCACAACTCAACGTCGCAACGTTAGTTATTATTGTGTTCTAAGTTAGCAACGTTAGTTATTATTGTGTTATTATTAATATTTAGCGATTATGAATATTCTTGCACTGAGAAATCCCGATCTTTCACTCATAGAAATGTAATAAACATATTTATTGCCATCAGTGTGGGTTAATTCTTCTTTTTGACAGACACTAGACTAGAAAGATACTTCTTTTGAAACCGGTTTTACTCATTTGTACACAATAGTTACTCATTGTTTTCTTTAGTTTCTCTTTTATTGCATGTTTCACTATTTTATATTTATAAATATTAGTTTTACAGTAAGTAACTATGCTATGCTAACGCTTTTTATGAGAAAATGAATGTCACTTTTATTGTCGCAGTTATAACATTTGTGACAAAATTTTATAAATTGTACTGTTAAGAATTTAAACAGAAAATACAATATAAGTAATTAAATCAAAAGCAATTAATTCGGAGTAGTTAGCATAGCATGTTATGTAAACATTGTTTGTGTACATATTTACATGTTGTCTCGTGTATTTGTCTCCATAGTGGATTGTTGGGACGGACCCGATAGTTACCCGCAGATCTACCACGGCCACACCCTCACGTCGCGTATACGCTTCTTAGATGTACTTAAAACAATCAAAGAGCATGCTTGGGTAGTTTCAGAGTAAGTCTGCAATGATCTGTTATTGTTAAAAACAATTTTAACCAAACTGAATCTAAACTTACCATAAACCCTTTTCCTCCATTACCCATAATCCCTTATAACAAATTTGAACTTAATCCAATCAGAATCTTTATTGACAGTAACTGCATTGGCTATCAGTTACAATAGCTTGGTGCTGATTGGTTGTTTCCCTTGCAACACTTAAATTGTGTCCAGTCTAAATCAGTGTTGTCTGTTATTGCATTTTGTCAAGTCTGTTTAGAAAGCTTGATTTTGATTGGATGTTGATTCACTGCCTGTTTTTGATTTATTTTGGCATGCTTCATTTCTTTTTTTCTTTGTTTTATTTGGTTAGGTAATTGTTATCACCCTGTGGGATATGTTTTGATTGCTTATACATGGAAGTAGCTGGCACATCACTTGTTATGTTAGTTTACGTTGTGTCATTTCACATTGGTGGCTTTTTTAACTAAGTTTGTCAAAAGTATGTTATGGCATGTTGAATTTTGAAGTTCGGTGTGTTCAGGTTTTCTTGGGTGGCTATAGTGTAGTCTGGGGTAGCTGCAGTGTTGTGAAGTTTACAGAAGTATAAGTATACTGCTTCTCTGTATGTGTTATTCCCAAATCGTCAGTCATCAACAGCATTTTATATAAATCTAATGGCGGCATTATTTTTCTTTTAAACCTAATGCCAAATAAGAGGTCCTTAATGGACCAAACAATCTTGGGTGCTCTGAAAAACAGATTTTCATAGGTTAAAATATATTAAATAAAAAAATGTGACAAGAAAAATGTTTTTGTTTTCAACACCTAAACATAAATATGTCAGTTGAGAATTATCTCAAACAAATAAAAAAGTATTGTTTAAAAAGTCGTTAATTTATTTAAAGCTTTCTACTTTGGAGTACGATAAAATCGCAATACAATTTTGAGTTTCATACTGACATTCAAAAATTAAGTTTTGATAGCCCAAACTTTTATATAGAATTTACGCTACAAAAAATATGGTTGACAATAGGTGTTTTCTTCATTTTTTGTATGTTTGGCAAAAGTAGACCGTATTATTTATTATGCCAAATAAAAAACATGTAAAAAACACATTTTCCTTCTTATCTGACTGCCCTTAATGTTCGTGTATTTGAACGATCTCCCTTCTGAGAAAACAGTCTATAAAATACAAGGGTAGCAACCTATGTCACGCGCACGCGCCAAAACGGATCTGTTTACATACACGGAAGCTCAATTCGGTAGCTGGTAAGTGGATTCTTATTAAGATTTACAAAACATTTGGTAAATTGACAATGCCCACCGTACCGCATGGATTAGAAGGCTTTTATTAAACCTTAAATAAGCTGTTAAATAAACCTACTCAACCGTTTGTTAGTTTACTTCGATACAATCGCATTTCCACCAAAATGAAAACGGTACCTGGCTTTGAAATGAGATTATATTGAAGTAAACTGAAAAACGGCATGAGTTTACAGCTTATTTAAGGTTTAATAAAATGTTTTTCATCCATGCGGTACGGTAGGCATTGTCAATTAACCAAATGTTTCGTAAATCTTGGTAAAAATCCACTTACCAGCTCCCGAATCCAGCTTGTGTGTATGTAAACGGATCTGTTTTAGCGCGTGCACGTGACATAGGTTGCTACCCTTGAAATAAGTGTCCAAGTGAAATAAATAAGCATGCAGGATGCTTCTAAGCTAAATACCGTGGTGAACATCCGTTATTATCCTTTTGATGATTCATTATTAATGTCATGCATAGCGTCACACCGTCGTTGTTTGAAATCATTTCTCATGCCTGTATCTAATAGGTCGATTGCACACACAGAATCACTTAAGCGTGTACATCACTATCACTGTCTCACTGGAATATCGCCACCACTGTCCGGCCAGTATAGATATTACATATGCCCATAGGCTTAACTCTTTAACACACATACTAAACACTTTTCTGAAGCACTCTGTCCTTTAGAACCGAAACTGCATATTTATCGCATGCGTTGTCTTTTTCACGCGATGTTTCTAATTCTTCGCCTTCAGTTGGTGAGTCATGTTGTTTTTTATTGAAACGCTTTACTGCTAGTATATTGTACTGTGAAACAAGCGCCTTAGTGAGCGATGGGTTAGTACTAAATCGAGGACGAATACTTCTTGCATCAGAAAACTGGATCGGCAATGACGGAATTTTACGTCTTAACAAGCGCCCCCCCCTTTTTTCTGAATTTTCGTACGGTAAGAGGTTTGGAAGAACTGAATGCTAGTTCTGCTTACCAAAGTTGTCCTACTCAAACTGTGTGCAGCTCAAACTAAGCAAGTCAACGTTTCTGACTTGTTTTAATAAATTGTAAGTAGATTTATGCCATTATATATGTTTTATATGACTGCTGTTGATGCTCTGATATTACACATTTTGATCGACTCCTCCCATTTATTTGGCTGCTTGTAGTGTTATGTTTTTATCCCCACCCACCCGCATCCTGGTGTTTGTGATTTTACCTTGCTTTATGAGCATGTGTGTTCCCATAGTGGTACTTGTTGGCACAGATAAATAACAGTTGACCTTGAGAATTAATAATTTTATGACCTTGCACTTGTTGACCTCAGTTTATGACCTTGACCTTTTCTCCAGTGGATTGCTGGGATGGCCCAGATAATCATCCCCTCGTGTTTCACGGGCACACGCTCACGTCAAAAATTCGTTTTCTCGACGTGTTACAGATGATCAAGGAGTATGCGTGGTGTTGTTCGGAGTAAGTGCATTACGTTGAATTCTAGGTGTTGTAGGTATAGTGCTGTAAATTATAGGCGTGTTGTAATGCAGGTCAGTAAAGGTAAACATTATGCAGCACGTGTGAGGTAGGTGTCTAGAAGGTTGTTTTAAGGGCTAACTATAAATCGAGGGGTCAGCGCAAAACTATTGTAACTACATATGAATAAAGAAGGAGATACAGTAGTTTTGCACTGAACTCTCGATATGTAGACTAACATTTTTAAGGGACATACCGCAATCTTGAGCTATTTATAGAGTGATGAAATAAGTACCTAGATATTTATTCAATATATTTACTTTAAAGCTGCTGTAAAGTCTTTAGATAATATTTTTTTCATTTTCTTCATGCCCGTTTTTTTTTATGTGTTATACTCGCACATTAGTAATATACCAAAATAATATGTTTTGAATTAGATCAGAAATCAGTAGATATGTTACTTGAAAATATTCAAATTGTAAAGAAAACGTGTGTATCACTGTTGTTTTTAAGAATCAAGATTGCCAAGTGTCCCTTAAAGGAAGTTACATTCATGCCTGGCATAAGTACTAATTTAAATACATATGACGTATATACAGGGAAACTGATTACAACTGGTACTTAGTTTCCAAGGTACTGAACTGGGGTATTACACCTGGATCATGATAACAGAGGTTACTGCCAGTTAACCCTTAACCCACTACATATGTATAATGGACTGTTGTTCCTTTGATGTGACAATTACTCGCAGGCGCAGGCTGATCTGGGTTTACAATGGACACAAAGGCTATTATTAACTCGCAGGCTGATCTGGGTTTACAATGGACACAAAGGCTATTATTAACTCGCAGGCTGATCTGGGTTTACAATGGACACAAAGGCTATTATTAACTCGCAGGCTGATCTGGGTTTACAATGGACACAAAGGCTATTATTAACTCGCAGGCTGATCTGGGTTTACAATGGACACAAAGGCTATTATAGTCCTGCTTAGCGGGGTAAGGACACATTTCCCAACGCTACTTGGTCATTGAAAAAGCATGGGAAGCTTGAATATTGACAGCCAGCACGCTTCATGGCTGATCAACTCAGGTATATAAATTGAGGCCCACTCTTAGTTTTTATTTGTATAGCATTGCTATATTGGGGGTAAGAATAGCTTAACAACACTTTGTAATTTGCTTTAATGAAGAAATAGATGTTCATAATTTAGCTTTTGAATACAAAACTTATCTAGTATTTCTTAATTGTTTTTAGACCAAAAATCAGAACACAACACAACACAATACATATACAACATTCTTTAATGTGTACTGGTCACAAATGCTTTATTGTGTGGGCCTCATAATCTGAAGAAAAATTGAGTATCACACTTTGCTCATGAAATGTCCTTAAGGGTTAAATATGCGGACGGTTTAGAGAATAACCTTAAAATGACCTTCATGTTCCCTACCTTTTCCTATTTGTTGTAAAATTCATGAAAAGTAATAACAATTGTGTTGTCTTATTTGGTTACTTTGTCTAAGCATTCTTCTGATCTTGACCATATAATATCTTGTCTAAATCTGTAGTTTTGTGATCTGAAAATGCTAAAATGAGAAACATTTGTCTAGCAGCCTAACGATAATATAAACAAAGATCCATTTATCCTTATTTATTTATAAAATTGAATGTTTGTTGTTCCTCACAACTGTTTTTTATCAGAATAATATCAGGATTATGCCAAACAAATTTGTTTTCCTGTAACAGGCTTGCAGGTTTATTAATCCTGTTTCATTTCGTCTTACAATTTCCTTTCATATAATTAAATAAAATGTTGGAGTTTCAGATGTTATGTTAGTCTACCACAGGTTGAAATTATCGATGCAGTATAATCAACAGTTAGTACTATGCAATAACAATTTATTTCCGACTGGTCAAATAATTATTAGTAATAATTTGCAAGTTATGAAGAAGTTTTAAAACCACTAATACTGCCTTGTGTCCCTTGGGTATTGTTTGGGGTGCTTGTTTCAGCCAAAGATATTTTGGACTTTTTAGACAAAGTTCATCTAGTACCTAAATAAGTTGTATATCAGTGAAACAGACATTTTCAATGGTAAATAAAAACACTTTCCTTTTCAAAATTGGTTTCATGCGCAAAAGCTGTTTCTGATGGTGGGGCATTTTCAATGCAAAATACTGGTGCATGGAAAATTTGATTTTTATTTTTTTAGAATTTTTATCTAAAAATGTTTTTAAATTGTTGGATATTCATAAATTAATACACCCTGAAAGTTTTATAGCAAAACATGAAGGCTAAAGGAAGTTATTTGAAATTTCTTAATTTTCTGCTGTCACACCACCAAGGAATTTACATGGGAAATGCCCCAACACAAAATCTTTTGAGCTGAAAGATAGTTATTTCTCAACCGATTTTCAAAACTAATGTATTTTTATTTACCACTAAAAATACCAATCCTTATGATATATACTTGATGTGCGTATTATTTTGTTCAAATTGCTCAAGCTAATGCAAAAAAAACTTTGGCTGAAACAAGCGCCCCAAACAGTAGGTAAGTAATCCTCTTCTAAACATTGTGCATATTCTCTGAATATGCTTCTACCACACATCTTTGGTGGGTAGTGTAAAATGTTGAGGGGTCAATACGGTAAATATGGCAGGTAGGTCGGGCTTAGGGGAAAAATGCAATTTTTTAAGGGCCCCACATGTGGATCCCAATAGTAATGCATCATTAGATTTCTCAGATAGACTGGCCAGGATGACCCCTTTTCATTTTTGGGTCAATAGGTCAAAGGTCAAGGTTGCCATAATCCTGAAAACCTTCTGTAGCCACATTTATCAGTGGTAGACTATCCACAGTGACAGGATTCCTATTCATGTTTGAGTCAGTAGGTCAAAGATCTAAGTCGCCAAGACCTGATTATGAAAATGGTTATCCGCACACTAACTCTGTAGCCACGTTCATCAGATTTCCTGGCCATGATGACAGGAGGATACCTATTAATGTTGGGGTCAATAGTTTAAACAAAAGTCAAGGTGAGTGTTCATGGTGACTGCATGACCCCTATTCATTATGGGGTCTGTTGATCAAAGATCAAGGTTTCCATGACTGGAGGATGAAAAACATTGTCTGCACAATAACTCTTAAACCTCTGTAGCCATGTTCATCAGACAAGGGTTGACTGTCCACAGTGACAAGATGAACCCTATTAATTTTGGGGTCAGTAGTTCAGAGTTCAAGGTTTTCATGACTTGATCATAAAACACTCTGTCTGCACAGTAACTGTTCAACCTCTGTAACAACATTCATCAAACTTCACTGGTAGATTGTCCATGGTGACAGGATGACCTGTATTCATTTTGGGGTCAGTAGGTTAAAAGTAAGGTCACCATGACTGGACTGTACCCATCTCGGTGAGATACCGAAAGGCTTATCGAGTATGTTGGCCGAGGGACTATAAACCTTAGAACTACACACACACACATACAGGTCACCATGACCCGATCATGAAATGAAAAACATTCGCACAATTATGCTTTTACCACATATGGACCAATATTTGCTTTGGCGGGGCCGTCATGGTAGCTCTCTCTAGTTTGGTTTGGGATTACAGTTTGTATGAAATATTTTCTTCAAGATACATCCTTCGAAACAATTCAGATATGTCTGACAGTAACTTAACTGTAGCTGATATTGCCGTCAGCTTTGTGCTTCTTGGGCGTATTTAATTTATTTTCTCCGACAAATTAAATACATATTGGATTTAAAAAATACTAAAAAAGCAAACGGTAACAATTGCTTGCAATTTTAAAAGTTCCCCATCAATAAAATGCCATGAAAGTTTGCTTTATTGCCTTAAACTCATATCTGTTTGCATCTGTGGTAGACAGTGATGGACATTCAGGGATCACTTTGTCAGTTGTTGTTGTGCTAAACTTCATCGTCATCATTTAAAAGCATCGTTTTAAACTATTATTATTTCCGTACTTAATTCTTTGAAACTGTTAGATTTTAAATTGTTTTTGTCTGGTGTTTTTTAATGGAATATTTACATAATTTTGATGGATCGAGTATTTAAAAGGATTAGAATCAGTTTGGGGTATCAATCTAAATAAAAATGAAAACCATCACAATGTGCTTCTGTTTCATATTTCCTTCAGTTTAATTATTGTTTATGAAAATGTTTTGTCTGAAAAACTCGTTGACACGGCTGATACAAATATTTGTTAAATCATCAATATTAATTCATATTGGGTTTGTTTTGCCAGCAGTTGTAAATATAATTCAGTAAACGTTTCGTTTGATCACAAACAAGAATTTATTAGAGCCTTAAAGCATCGTATGAATAAATGATTCATACAACAAAAGACTAGCAGAGTTGTAGCTTTCCACACCAACTTATTTCATTAACAGTAATGAAATTGTATGGATGTCCGAGCTTAGTGCAAAAGCAATTGAATATGAAACTGAAACACATTATGATTGTTTTATTCAAATTTAGATTGGCACGTATAATTCTTTATCATGTAGATATGCACTTTTCTGCCTAATAAAGGGGTGACCTAATAAATTTTGCTTTATTAGGCACTGACCAAAAAAGCAAATGAATGCGGAATCCCTCGGCGTTTATTGTACGTAACGTTATCTGACATCATAAAAAAAAAAAACATGACGGCGTCGTCGATAAGCGTAACCTTCTGCGAAATAGATAATAATTGTAATTCATACAGAAAATGTGGATAATCTACATGATACTTTTACTATCGAGTTTATTATCTAAGGCTCGGCACGAAAACCGTTTAGCCTCGCCTAATAAACTTAGATAGTAAAAGGCACTGACATAATATTCTCTATTTAAGATGCCTCCAGTCCTTTTAAAATAAACAGTGACTGGCCACACACATATTTCTGGAAACACCCTGTAGCTATATATATTTATTGTCTTTATGGTTATTGCATACCAAACATTTGGTTTATATTTGAATGTATATGAAAAGTAAATGTTTATATTTCAGTTACCCACTTATATTATCAATAGAAAATCACTGTAGTTTAGGACAGCAGCGCAATATGGCCAGTGCTTTTAAAGATGTTTTTGGAGGTATGGATATATGCTTTAAAATAAATCCTACTTTTTGTCTCGTCTTGTTCAAAGGAAAAATAGACATACCGGGAGGCATGAGAGGTGTTGTTTTCTGGTGGGTTAAGTCACTTTTTCAGGAACTGTATGCACTGAAATTTAAGTCACGGTTCTATCTTGGTTTCTGGGGTATTTTAGACACGTGACATAGCAATAGCTGGTGTGACATTGACCCTCCAGACAAAGGGCAGATAACTTAGTGATTTATGCATTAAGGTCTCTTAGTTCTGTTTCCCTAATATTACATGCAGAAATAAAATCTGATTTTGCGCTATAATTCTGCATGAGTTGCACCTATTAAGACTGTTCATTCGTGTCAAAGCGCAATGTTAAGGAGACATTAACTCCACAGAATTCTTGTTTATCAATAGGCCTATTTAACTTAAGATGGATTTTTGAAAGGTTGTTTGATGGATAAAATTAAACGCCTTCAGTCACGTAATGTAAACATCTTCAATCAATAATTTAAAAGTCCATTCGCTAAGGTAACTGCATCTATTGCTCTGCCTAGATGTATCGAGAAACAAAGGTTAAGAGTTTCATTGATTTGCTCATGGGTCTTTTCAGACTTTTTTTTGTTTTTAACATTTTATTTGACAAACATTTTACACAGCTTATATCACAACATATTTTGAACTGCATTCTACCTTGATTTAATTGTATTAGATTTGTATAAGGGGTACATATATGTTGAGAATAGTTCCATAGCTCTGTAACTTTTCACTTGTTCTAAAAATATTGTATAGTTAGGTAGACATTTTCTCAGTTTGCAAGAATAGACATACTTCTTATAGATGAGCACAACCAGATACAAAATATAATCAATATCTGTTGAGCATGGTGTGCCAAGAAAAATGAACTCCGGTTTTAATTCTATTGAAATATTGCATTTTTCATGTAAATCTCTAAACAACTTTATTAATATGTTCTTGGCTGACATTCATAAAATAAATGCAACAATGTTTCTTTGGAATTATTACAAAATGTGCAAAGTTCAGTTTCAGACATTCCACATTTATATAATCTTGCATTTGTGAAAATAATTCGATGACTAATTTTAAATTGTAAGGATTGAAGATATGAGTCATCTGTTATACAGAAAGGTTGCGTATATAGAATTGCCCAATCTCTACTAGTCAATGCGCATTCCAAATCTGCAATTTCATTTGAGAATTATTTGGAATTTCAACTACTGACTTCAAAAATTGAGGGTAGAAAATTTGATTTACCTTTTTAGCTGTTTTAAGTTTAATAACGTTTTTATTTACTGGATTCTCGATCTTATTATTATTTCTCATGCGAGCTTTCCAATCAGCCGGAATTGCACTAACTAATTCTGTATAAATTAAAAAAGGAATGTTAATGTCATATTTTGCGGTAAAATGTTCAAAAGATAAAAACATACAATCATCATCAACAATGTCATTTATGAAAAATATATCTTTTTTACATGTCTTTATAAAATAGCGTTCTGTTGTTAATTTTTAGCTCGACTGATCAGAGATCAGCAGAGCTTATGCTGTGGTGCGGCGTCCGTCGTCCGTCTGTCCGTCTGTCTGTCCGTAAAGTTTTATTTGTAGCGACTACTCCTCTGAAACTACTGGATGGATATTCATGAAACTTTACAAAAATGTTGCCCATAAAGTCTAGTTGATCCTAGCAAAAATTCATGTTGATGTGAAATCCAAGATGGCCATCAAAGCTAAAAATAGATTTTTAAAATACATGTTTGTAGCGACTACTTCTTGAAAACTATAAGTGATATTGATATGGGACTTTTTCTAAAATGATTAGCATGACATGATGTTGGTCCTTGACAAAAATCGTTTTGATTCGACGTTAAACATGGCTGCCAGTGGCCATCTTTGTTTACATAGAGTTATATAGTAAAATCTTGTAGCGACTACTCCTCTGAAACTACTTGGCGGATTTTCATGAAACTTTACAGGAATATTGCTCTTGATGTGTTATTGATCCTAGCAAAATTTCAGATGGACCAGAAATTCAAGATGGCCGCCATAGCTAAAAATAGATTTTTAGCTCGACTGATATCAGAGATCAGCAGAGCTTATGCCTTGGTGCGGCGTCTGTCGTCCGTCTGTCCGTCCGTCTCTCTGTCCGTCTGTCCGTAAACTTTTTTTTGTAGCGACTACTCCTCTGAAACTACTGAATGGATTTTCATGAAACTTTACAGAAATGTTGCCCATGAAGTCTAGTTGATCCTAGCAAAAATTCATGTTGATGTGAAATCCAAGATGGCCGCTAGATCTAAAAACAGGTTTTTAAAAAACAAGTTTGTAGCGACTACTCCTTGAAAACTATAAGTGATATTGATATGGGACTTTTTCTAAAATGATCAGCATGACATGATGTTGGTCCTTGTCGAAAATCGTTTTGATTCGACGTTAAACATGGCTGCCAGCGGCCATCTTTGTTTACATAGAGTTATATAGTAAAAACTTGTAGCGACTACTCCTCTGAAACTACTTGACGGATTTTCATGAAACTTCACAGGAATGTTGCTCTTGATGTCTAATTGATCCTAGCAAAATTTCAGATCGGCCAGAAATTCAAGATGGCCGCCACAGCTAAAAATAGATTTAAAAAAAATAGATTTTAAAAAAGAAGTTTGTAGCGACTACTTCTTGAAAACTATAATTGATATTGATATGGGACTTTTTGTAAAATGATCAGCATGACATGATGGTTATCCGAGTCGAACAATAGTTTGATTCGACTTTTAACATGGCTGCCAGTGGCCATCTTTGTTTACATAGAGTTATATGATGAAAACTTGTAGCGACTACTCCTCTGAAACTACATGAAGGATTTTCATGAAACTTCACAGGAATGTTGCTCTTGATGTCTAATTGATCCTAGCAAAATTTCCGGTCGGCCGGAAATTCAAGATGGCTGTCATGGCTAAAAATAGATTTTCAAAATACAAGTTTGTAGCGACTACTTTCTGAAATCAATATCAATCAGTAGAGCTTCAAGGTCATTGACCTCTTGTTAAAAAATAAGTTTGTAGCGACTACTTCTTGAAAACTATAAGTGATATTGAAATGGGACTTTTTCTAAAATGATCAGCATGACATGATGTTGATCTGATTCGATTATTATTTTGATTCGACGTTAAACATGGCTGCCAGTGGCCATCTTTGTTTACATAGAGTTATATAGTAAAAACTTGTAGCGACTACTCCTCTGAAACTACTTGACGGATTTTCATGAAACTTCACAGGAATGTTGCTCTTGATGTCTAGTTGATCCTAGAAAAATTTCAGGCTGGCCGGAAATTCAAAATGGCCACCACGGCTAAAAATAGATTTAAAATAAATAAATTTGTAGCGACTACTTCTTGAAAACTGTAAGTGATATTGATATGGGACATTTTCTAAAATGATCAGCATGACATGATGTTGATCCTTGTCGAAATTTATTTCAATGCGAATTTAAACATGGCCGCTAGCGGCCATCTATGTTTACATAGATTTATAGAGTAAAAACTTGTAGCGACTACTCCTCTGAAACTACTTGACAAATTTTTATGAAACTTCACAGGAATGTTGCTCTTGATGTCTTATTGATCCCAGATTTTTTTTAGGTCGGCCGAAAATTCAAGATGGCCGCCATGGCTATAAACAGGATTTTAAAAAAAAGTTTGGGACTTTTTCTGAAATGATCAGCATGACATGATGTTGATCCTTGTCGAAAATTATTTTGAATCAAAATTAAACCTGGGCACCAGTGGTCATCTTTGTTTACATAGAGTTTGTACAGTTAACAATTTGTAGTGACTACTCCTCTGAAACTACTAGACAGATTTTCATGAAACTTCACAGGAATGTTGCTCTTGATGTCTAGTTGATCCTAGCACAATTTCAGGTCGGCCGGAAATTCAAGATGGCCACCACGGCTAAACATAGATTTTTAAAAACAAGTTTGTAGCGACTACTTCTTGAAAACTGTTAAGTGATATTGATATGGGACTTTTTTCTGAAATGATCAGCATGACAAGATGTTGATCCTTGTCGAAAATTATTTTCATTCGACATTAAACATGGCTGCCAGTGGCCATCTTTGTTTACCTAGAGTTATATAGTAAAAACTTCAACTTGTAGCGACTATTCCTCTGAAACTACTATTCCTCTGAAACTACTTGACAGTTTTTATGAAACTTCACAGGAATGCTGACCTAGCTATCAAAATCTATCAGTAGAGCTTCAAGGTCATTGACCTCTTGTTATATTTGGGTTGTGAAAAAGTGGCTCCGATAGAATATCTGCTACTGTATTAACACCATTTTCCTGTATTAGCGCCCAAGACTGGAATACATTTTTCCAAAAGCTATTCATTTCATTACCAACTTTTATGAGCCCCTCTTTATGAAAATGCCATACTCTGTATCCACCGTTTTTTTCTAAATCGTTTAAAATAAGCGTTTTCCACGGTGTGAATTTTTCAGGGTCTAAAATCAGGATCTAAGATAATTTAAGTGAGTGACTAAGTGATTTAATGTGTGGGATCTTTAATCCACCTTCTTCAATAGTGTTCATCATCACATTACGTTTTATTTTATCTGGTTTACAGACTTACTGCAGCATTTTAATCTACACATTTGTCAGGTTTATAGAGTCTCAAACCTCCAAGGCAAATAGAGTTTCTTCTTCTATTATGTGGTTTTTGTGGAACTCTTGTTATAATTTTTTTTTGAAGGAAAACACTTACGCAAACAAGTAAAACAAATGACAGTCAGAAATAACAAAGTCCCAGTAAATCAAAACCTTGATCTGCTCCACCATCTGTTATTGCCAATGTGTATACATACATTTAAAAGTTGTCGTATTGCCAATGTGTATACATATGTTTAAAAGTTGTCGTGGACATATCAAACAAATTAGCAGTTCCTCGTACATCTACAAAAGCGTTACATCCTGTTAATTTGTATTTACAAGCATGCTAATACTTAATCATATATTTATCGATTTATCTTGTTTCAGAAATGTTATTAACAGAGCCGATACAAAAAGACGCCACACAATTACCATCCCCAGAACAGCTGAAGCGGAAAATAATACTCAAAGTAACTACCATTGCCGTATTTCATCTAATAGTAGGGCCTCCCCTAATAGAAGTGCCCCCACATTTTTTTTGGAAATCTTACCTCAATAGAAAATCCAAAAATCTAAACATTCTTCAAAATTCAATAAATTTTTGATCTTTAGTAAAACAAAAAGAAAGATTTAGAGCAGATCTAGTGTGAATGACATCTAAAGCTCAATGTGGGGTTTACAATCTGGCAAGAATGCTTTTACATATAAACCTAATATAAAAAAGAGCACCTCCTTTGTATTTTGCCGGGTGGTACTATTAGGGGAAATGCGGAAATGTGTTTATTGCTACCAGTAGTTCTGATAACATCCAGGATTGACATCCATATTGATAACCAATATGTTCAATTTAACATAGCCTTAAATTTAGTCCTCTTTTTGACATGGTACTTGCTGTATACGGATGTACCAATCAATCGATTGTAACCGACTATCACCAGCTGTCAGTTACTTAGACATTCGATAATGATGATCAATTATTGAAATCTATAATTGATCATCGGTAAAATGTAAAAATGCACTTTAATAAAAGTTAAAAATAGAAGTAAACATGATTAAATGAAGAAAACTTGTAAAAATGAGCATTATCCCCTGAGAAACACATTTATATCAATTACTATTATTATTGTGATTAAAATGAAATAACAATGGCATAAGAAACAAGACAGGAAAGAATATTCAAGGCCTGAAACATGGGTTTACTTGCACATGTTACAATTCAAATTGACTAACTGATTATAACCAATGATTGATCGGTTACATCCAGTTGATTGTATACCTGATGATTGATTGTAAATTTCAACCAATTACCCATCACTAATATTGTAGATTAGAAGTGTATAAACATTTTAAAACTAACATTATCTCCATCTCTACACAAACTACACAGAATATTTCAGCCAAACGTAAATCATACGGAATGGTAAATATCTGAATTAAACGGCCATATCTGTTACACCTTCGCAACAGTCAAATGCAAAACACCAAAAAACACAGGTAGCTTTAAAGGTTTATAAAATAACATTTACATAACAGGTATTTAGGTATATGGAATTGCAAATAAAACAAGGTGATAATTTATTTCAGCACAAGAAGTTGCCCGCAGACGGCACACAAGCGGATCCCCTGGATTATACCCTGGATGACAGTGAGTTATACACTCTTCTTCTACCCATTCCCAACCCCCTATGCCACACCCCCACCCCTTCCCCCAAATCAGCCTATCAATTTACATTTACAAAATCAATGACATGGCTCAAATACTTCATAGTTGATGGTTCGGGCGATGCTGATAAATCCCATATTTCTAACATTTGTATTTGACGAAAGATTTATAAATCTTATGCTGTTCTGCTTTTCACAATGTAAACTTATATTCCATTGTAGTTAAAGATGAATGGTCACCCTTTTTGTAGTATTATCAATTAACAAATTTAACTCTTAAACATCATATGAACATTTCTTGATAGTCTCGGAGAGAAACATGTATTGAAAACCGCTACTAAGTTGTATGTAAAATAAGTATTATTTGCATGACGTAGATACTACTTGTACCACTGCGTGACTGCACGGGGAAATGAGGTAAATCTGAATTGTATAGCTACACAACTATTGCCAGATAATTGATAAATACATTTACCTGTGGATTAATTTACCTGTTCAAAGTTTTCTACGTCATCAAATAAAATCTTATTCTCGCTTTCGGAGAACTTTAAAGGAGTTAATCAAGCTTTTTCTAGATCAATCTAAAATGCTAAATACGTCCCAATTTATGATGTTCCATATCAATCAAAGTATTGTGTAAGCACCATTTTTGTTCAGGTCTGAAAGTTGAATTCACCGTAGATTTTTAATTGAAATCAGGCGTAATAAGGTTAGTTAACAGTGTATTGCGCAATACGAGTTTTTATTGTCCGATAACATGTTGTGGTGGAAGTCATATTGGACGAGATGTCCAAAATGACTTTCACCACAACATGTACGAGGACAATAAAAAACAGTTTTGCACAATACACTGTTAAATAACCTTTTTATTATATACCTAAATTTACAGGGGAAAATAAAACAAATACAAATACAATTTTTTCAATCTCTTCTTGTTCCAACATTTTGTTGTTGTTTTACGCTTGTTGTTTTAATTCATACTTCTCGGATTCACGAAACTCATTAGGAACTTTCTGTTGATATTCGGTGTTTATCGTTGAAATTTCTACTGATATTTTTTAAAAATCCACCATCTTGTTTTGGACTGTCCAATATGATTTTTTTTTTTAAAAATCGGGACGTAGTGTCCAATAGCAACATTAAGTATTGTCCAATATGAAAAAAAAAGAAAATTCGGGACGTTGTAGTGTCCAATAGCAACATTAAGTATTGTACAATCACGTGGTACAAATACGAACAGCTGACTGGCCTGTAAATGTAGGTATTTAATAAATTGCTTGAATTAACCCTGGTGTGTAACCTAGGATAGCACATATTACTGTGCAGAATGAGTTTCTGTGTAAATAAGGGGTCATTTAGGGCTCTTCCATTATGTTTTGGCCTGTTTAGATATAAATATCATCATTTTTTGTCAATTTTAAGTCCTACTTACCGACCCCCATTGCTGATGTACCCCTTTAATCACTGTTTACTTTTGTTTGTTGAAGATGCAAGGGAGGGTGACTTAAGTAACTCCGTGAAGAATGGAATTTTGTATATTGAGGATCCAATTGATCAGGTATGTTTTTATCACAAAACTATGTAAATAAGCAGACATGTGACAATCTTGAAGTCGATATCAAGCATTGTAATTAGCCCCTTAATTTATAAATCCAGTATCATTTTGACTTGAAACCTTCGTGCATATAATTAAATAATATTTTGAGACTTCAATTTTCTTCGTTATTCAACCAGATATTTAATATACTGTGGAATCATTTAATTTCTTGGGCATTAAATTTTAAGGTTCTTTCCAAAAAGGCAATTTCGAGTGGACGTAAATTTGTGCCTTTCTGATTTTTGAAAAATACAAAAAACAAACAACTTCAATTTCGCATGCAGAACAAATATACACGAGCCTTGGAAAATAGCTCAACTGCAAAAAACCTGCTACACAGTAATATACACATACAACCCAACATATACATCCAACCCAACCAGCCTATTTGTCTCCATACAAAAGAAACATAAAAATCAGCTACACACGTTATTATACCCACCGCAAAACAAAGTTTTAGTGTGGTATACTGGTTTCGGCTTGTCCTATCTGGCTGACCGTCTGTTCGTCTGTCCGGCTGTAGACACAACCTTGTTCACTTTGTAACTCCTCTCCCACTGAAGCAAATACCATGAAACTTCATGGGTGGACTGTATGTGGTAAGAGGATGACCCCTATTGATCTTGAGGTCAGTAAGTCAAAGGTCAAGGTCACCATGACCCAATGATTAGAAACCTTGTTTACACAGACGTACAAGGAAAAATTTGCCTCTCTGAAACCACAAAGAAGAGCTCTCATATACTGCATGTAGCATAAGCTTATGTTCCTTCACCAAGTTTGTTCAAATGATGGCCCTGGGGTCAAATCTGGCTCCACCCAATGGGTCACAGTTATATAAGAAAATCTTAAAAAATCTTCTGAAACTACAAGAGCTAGTCTAATATTTTACCATAAGCTTATGGTCCTCTACAAGCGTCTCCATGGCCGAATGGTTACCGACGTTGCGTTGTAAACCTTCGCCTCTCGACGCTGCGGGTTCGAGTCTGGGAGCTCAACTTGTAAGTGTAGATTCTTATGGATGTCAGGAGGTGTACAGTACTGGTTCTACCCAGGAAGAGTGGGTGGTCTGCCTCCACCATAAAAAATTGACCATCATATATAACCTTACATGTGTTGAAAATGACCATTCACCGTACAAACCAAGTTTGTTAAAATGGTGTCCATGGTGTCAAAATTGATCCCACCTCAGGGCTCACATGTTATACATAGACTTGTATAGGGAAAACAAAAAAAATCCAATGGGTACGTATTGTAAGTAATTATCTACAGGGTAATTTGGTACTTTCTTACTGAATGATGTCATCTCATGTCAGCACCCAGGTAGTATAGTACTTATATGTGATGTGTCATTTCAGACGTGGAGTCCCCACTTCTTTGTACTGACGTCCACCAAGCTGTATTATATATATAAATATGTAATGTGTCATTTCAGACGTGGAGTCACCACTGCTTCGTACTGACGTCCACCAAGCTGTATTATATATATAAATATGTGATGTGTCATTTCAGACGTGGAGTCCCCACTGCTTCGTACTGACGTCCACCAAGCTGTATTATATATATAAATATGTGATGTGTCATTTCAGACGTGGAGTCCCCACTTCTTCGTACTGACGTCCACCAAGCTGTATTATATATATAAATATGTGATGTGTCATTTCAGACGTGGAGTCCCCAGTTCTTTGTACTGACGTCCACCAAGCTGTATTATATATATAAATATGTGATGTGTCATTTCAGACGTGGAGTCACCACTGCTTCGTACTGACGTCCACCAAGCTGTATTATATATATAAATATGTGATGTGTCATTTCAGACGTTGAGTCCCCACTGCTTCGTACTGACGTCCACCAAGCTGTATTATATATATAAATATGTGATGTGTCATTTCAGACGTTGAGTCGCCACTGCTTCGTACTGACGTCCACCAAGCTGTATTATATATATAAATATGTGATGTGTCATTTCAGACGTTGAGTCCCCACTGCTTCGTACTGACGTCCACCAAGCTGTATTATATATATAAATATGTGATGTGTCATTTCAGAAGTTGAGTCGCCACTGCTTCGTACTGACGTCCACCAAGCTGTATTATATATATAAATATGTGATGTGTCATTTCAGACGTTGAGTCCCCACTGCTTCGTACTGACGTCCACCAAGCTGTATTATATATATAAATATGTGATGTGTCATTTCAGACGTTGAGTCCCCACTTCTTTGTACTGACGTCCACCAAGCTGTATTATATATATAAATATGTGATGTGTCATTTCAGACGTTGAGTCCCCACTGCTTCGTACTGACGTCCACCAAGCTGTATTATATATATAAATATGTGGTGTGTCATTTCAGACGTGGAGTCCCCACTTCTTTGTACTGACGTCCACCAAGCTGTATTATAGTGAAGAGACGAACCATGATGAGGAGGAAGAGGAGGAGGAGGACACCAACAGCACATTGGAGGTGACTCATCATTGATCTACATTGGCCTCAGTTTACTTATATTGCGTATTCTTGCAGGCATAGCAGCCTCTGTAGCGGGTTGGACAAGGCATTGTGCTTTAGAGCTACAGACCTCTGTTCTGCGTTGGTTTGCTCCATGTCAGAGGCATGCCTGATGGGAAATTTCAAACTTCTAATAACTTGAATAAAATGTGTTTTTGATTTTCCCCAACTAATAAACAGGCTAATACTTTAATTGCACCAATTAACCAGAGATCTATTTCCCTCATGCTATATCAATGTGTCTGACAGGAAATGTGCAATGTGGAGGAAATAAATATCCAGGTCACTCAACTGAGACATTTTTCAAAGCCTACTCTATTCATTATTTTCTAAAAAAAATACAAATTTTATGCCCACACCACCCAATGATCCATGTCCATCCGTGTGTCCATCCCGAAAAGTTTGTGTCGATCTCCTCTCACAGTTTTGAACCAATTGTTTCAAAACTCTACAGGATGCTTACCTACGATGTCAAAATCAACCTTATATTACAGGAGTTACGGCCCCTTTTTCGTCTAATTTTACCTTTCCGGCTGGTTGATTTCAGTGTGGGGCATCCGTGTCCCATGGAAACATATTAGTTTTAGCAAAAGTTTGTGAGATAACTCAGAATTTCGTGATATTTGATTTGAAGCCATGAGGTTTCACATGTATGCTTTACGTATCAGGGACAGCCTCAGGATGAACTACACTTCGGAGAAAAATGGTTTCACGGCCGTCTAGGGGGCAGGAGAGACGCCGAGTCAAAACTGAGGGAATATGCACACCTTGGTGATGGCACGTTCCTAGTGAGAGACAGTGACACCTTTGTTGGAGATTTTTCATTGTCATTCAGGTAAGATATAAATCTACTGGGCCACATTTGAAACCTCATTAGATCTTCTAGGAACCTTTTAAGAAATGGCTAAATTTAAAAATATTCCTCAAAGAAATGTTGAAAATCATTTTCTGCCAGTTGCTTTAATTGTATGGTGAGATCTCTGTATTACGAGATACAAATATTCCCAAATACCCCACATGGATTCCACTTCTAGTCGTTATATGTCTGATAGGGAATATCGTTATCTCTTGGGGACATTATGGCCAAGTGGATAGTGTGTTTGACTCTGAATCCGGTGATGACTGGTTCAAGCCTCCCTGGCGCCACTAGGTTACTTTGGTGTGTCCTTAAGTAAGTCACTTTCCCTAGCCTCGTCTGTCAGATGGGCGTGTAAACATGGCGGTCCTGTGTATCAGAGGCTATCCTCCAAGCATGTTACAGAGATGCATCTAGGCTGCGTCATTGCATCATTCACCCGTAGATGTCGGGTGTTAACTCTGTCGTGCGCCAGGCATCTGTCAACATTTCTGTTATGAACGCTCTTTCTGATACTGGCTGTATGCATTAAAATTAAATGAAAGATAGAGGGGTAAAACAGGTGAGGGAAAATAGAAAGACAAAGGATGACGGTACGGCAAAATTGTTGTTAAAATAAGGGTGGAACTAACTGGCCAGTGATACATTTTGCTCGCAAACAGTAAGCCAAGTACCAAAGAAAATGCTGAAATCAAGAGGATTGTGTGTGAACATCTCCCATTTCATTATGTCTAGCCATATAAATAAGGCGTAATCCAATGGCGAGCATGTTTTTATTAACATTTACTTAAAGGCTGTGGATTTTTTTTACATAAAACTAAATACTACAAACAACATTAAGCTTTGTCTTCCCTGGACTCCGCTTTTCAACTTTTTTTTGTGATTCAGTACTGTATATTCTATATTATCATGTTGCAGGTGGCAGAGCAGTATTAACCATTGCCGAATCAAGTCTAAACAAGAACTTGGACAGGTGGGTACAACAAACATTCTCTTGCATACCGGATAAGGTTATCTGCGTTTTACAAGAGTGATAGAAAGCTTTACCTTACGCATAGGGGCAAATAAAGTTGCATGCATCACAGTTAACATGATGTCGACAACGTCAGCAGTTGCACGACCTCATTGTATAACTAAATGTGCAAAGTAAATCTCAGTTATTGGCGACGTCAATGCACAAAATGTTGGTGTACGCAAGAAAAGGAATCGTGGGTATGCGGTTCAGATAGGGAAATTCCATCCTTCTGTGTAACTGTTTTAATTGAAACCTTGGCAGAGCCTCGGTTCTGATATTGAAGATCTTCACTGAATACCCATGAACAATTCTTATTAGCTCTACTGATCAGAGATCAGCAGAGCTTATGCCGTGGTGCGGCTTCCGTCGTCCGTCTGTCCGTCTGTCCGTAAACTTTTATTTGTAGCGACAACTCCTCTGAAACTACTGGATGGATATTCATGAAACTTTACAAAAATGTTGCCCATAAAGTCTAGTTGATCCTAGCAAAAATTCATGTTGATGTGAAATCCAAGATGGCCGCCAAAGCTAAAAATAGAGTTTTAAAATACAAGTTTGTAGCGACTACTTCTTGAAAACTATAAGTGATATTGATATGGGACTTTTTCTAAAATGATCAGCATGACATGATGTTGATCCTAGTCAAAAATCGTTTTGATTCAACGTTAAACATGGCTGCCAGCGGCCATCTTCGTTTACATACAGTTATATAGTAAAAACTTTTAGCGACTACTCCTTTGAAACTACTTGGCGGATTGTCATGAAACGTTACAGGAATGTTGCTCTTGATGTCTAATTGATCCTAGAAAAATTTCAGGTCGGCCGGAAATTCAAGATGGCCGTCACAGCTAAAAATAGATTTTTAAAAAATAAGTTTGTAGCGACTACTTCTTGAAAACTATAAGTGATATTGATCAGCATGACATGATGTAGATCCTTGTGGAAAATTATTTTGATTCGACATTAAACATGGCTGCCAGTGGCCATCTTTGGTTACATAGAGTTATATAGTAAAAACTTGTAGCGACTACTCCTCTGAAACTACTTGACGGATGTTCATGAAACTTCACAGGAATGTTGCGCTTGATGTCTAGTTGATCCTAGAAAAATTTCAAGTCGGCCGGAAATTCAAGATGGCCGCCACAGCTAAAAATAGATTTAAAATAAATAAGTTTGTAGCGACTACTTTTTCAAAACAATAAGAGATATTGATATGGGACTTTTTCTAAAATGATCAGTATGACATGATGTTGGTCCTTGTCGAAAATCGTTTTGATTTGATGTTAAACATGGCTGCAGGCGGCCATCTTTGTTTACATAGAGTTATATAATGAAAACTTGTAGCGACTACTTCTCTGAAACTACTTGACGGATTTTCATGAAACTTCACAGGAATGTTGCTCTTAATGTCTAATTGATCCTAGCAAAATTTCAGGTCGTCCGGAAATTCAAGATGGCCGCCATGGTTAAAAATAGATTTTCAAAAAACAAGTCTCTAGCGACTACTACCTGAAATCAAAATCAATCAGTAGAGCTTCAAGGTCATTGACCTCTTGTTAGCTCTACTGATCAGAGATCAGCAGAGCTTATGCCGTGGTGCGGCGTCCGTCGTCCGTCCGTCCGTCCGTCTGTCTGTCCGTCCGTCTGTCCGTCTGTCCGTTAACTTTTATTTGTAGCGACTACTCCTCTGAAACTACTGGATGGATATTCATAAAACTTTACAAAAATGTTGCCCATGAAGTCTAGTTGATCCTAGCAAAAATTCATGTTGATGTGAAATCCAAGATGGCCGCCAAAGCTAAAAATAGATTTTTTAAATACAAGTTTGTAGCGACTACTTCTTGAAAACTATAAGTGATATTGATATGGGACTTTTTCTGAAATGATCAGCATGACATGATGTTGGTCCTTGTCGAAAATCGTTTTGATTTGACGATAAACATGGCTGCCAGCGGCCATCTTTGTTGACATAGAGTTATATAATGAAAACTTGTAGCGACTACTCCTCTGAAACTACTTGATGGATTTTCATGAAACTTCACAGAAATGTTGCTCTTGATGTCTAATTGATCCTAGCAAAATTTCAGGTCGGCCGGAAATTCAAGATGGCCGCCATGGCTAAAAATAGATTTTCATGCAAGTTTGTAGCGACTACTTCTTGAAAACTATAAGTGATATTGAAATCGGACTTTTTCTAAAATGATCAGCATGACATGATGTTGGTCCTTATCAAAAATCGTTTTGATTCGACGTTAAACGTGGCTGCCAGCGGCCATCTTTGTTTACATAGAGTTATATAATGAAAACTTGTAGCGACTACTCCTCTGAAACTACTTGACGGATTTTCATGAAACTTCACAAAAATGTTGCTCTTGATGTCTAATTGATCCTAGCAAAATTTCAGGACGGCCGGAAATTCAAGATGGCCACCATGGCTAAAAATAGATTTTCAAAATACAAGTTTGTAGCGACTATTTCTTGAAAACTATAAGTGATATTGATATGGGACTTTTTCTAAAATGATCAGCATGACATGATGTTGATCCTTGTCGAAAATCGTTTTGATTCGACGTTAAACATGGCTGCCAGCGGCCATCTTTGTTTACATTGAGTTATATAGTAAAAACTTGTAGCGACTACTCCTCTGAAACAACTTGGCGGATTGTCATGAAACGTTACAGGAATGTTGCTCTTGATGTCTTATTGATCCTAGAAAAATTTCAGGTCGGCCGGAAATTCAAGATGGCCGTCACAGCTAAAAATAGATTTTTAAAAAATAAGTTTGTAGCGACTACTTCTTGAAAACTATAAGTGATATTGATATGGGACTTTTTCTAAAATGATGAGCATGACATGATGTAGATCCTTGTGGAAAATTATTTTGATTCGACGTTAAACATGGCTGCCATTGGCCAGCTTTGGTTACATAGAGTTATATAGTAAAAACTTGTAGCGACTACTCCTCTGAAACTACTTGACGGATGTTCATGAAACTTCACAGGAATGTTGCTCTTGATGTCTAGTTGATCCTAGAAAAATTTCAGGTCGGCCGGAAATTCAAGATGGCCGCCACAGTTAAAAATAGATTTTTAAAAAATAAGTTTGTAGCGACTACTTCTTGAAAACTATAAGAGATATTGATATGGGACTTTTTCTAAAATGATCAGCATGACATGATGGTTATCCGAGTCGAACATTATTTTGATTAAATGTTAAACATGGCTGTCAGTGGCCATCTTTGTTTACTTAGAGTTATATAATGAAAACTAGTAGCGACTACTCCTCTGAAACTACTTGACGGATTTTCATGAAACTTCACAGGAATGTTGCTCTTGATGTCTAATTGATCCTAGCAAAATTTCAGGTCGGCCGGAAATTCAAGATGGCCACCACAGCTAAAAATAGATTTTCAAAAAAACAGTTTGTAGCGACTACTTCCTGAAATCAAAATCGATCAGTAGAGCTTCAAGGTCATTGACCTCTTGTATTATATAGTTTGCTTCCCTTCTGCAGGTGGGTTTTAAAAAGAGTTTCAATCATAAGTCACTTCCAGATACACCAGCAAACAGCTCACAGAGTTCAAAACAATTTTGCAGCTCCATAGCTGAAATATTGTGGTCTGTTGTTTATAGAGGATGAGAGTTTGAATCAATTTAGAAACTTTTTTTTTCCATTGAAACAATGTCTGAGAATCTGCACAAGTTTGTAACCTAGCACCTGTATTAAAAGGATTGATGCGCTATTTTCAAATAGATTTATTTAAAAGGGCTCTGAAAACCTGAAAAAAGCTGAAAGAATTGTCTAAATGCCATGAAAAATAAAGTAGATATGACCTAATGAAAATTTGCAAAGAAACATAAATGGAAGCGGCCATCTTGGAACGATGATGTCATCGCGCCTTTTTACCATATATGGTGTACTGACAAAATATCTTTTAAAGCAAAGAAAATCACTACAAATGAAAAAAAAAGCATACAATTTGTACATTTTACATTTGTATATTTATTATGTCCCGCCATGACAGTGGTGCGGGCATATAGTGTTACCCTTGTGACCCTCAGGGCTACATGTAATATATGAGAGCTGTGTGCCTTGTGGTTTCAGAGAAGAAGATTTGTTTAAGTGTTTCCCTAGATACAAGTCTATGTAAAACGTGATCCCCTATGGGGCAGGGCCAAATGTGACCCCAGGGTCACCGTTTGAATAAACTTGGTAAAGGACCATAAGCCTATTGTAAATGCAAAATATTAAACCTCTGGCTCTTATAGCTTCACTGTCGACGTGCCGTAAAACACCATTCATTCATTCATTCATTTATTCATTCTTATAGCTTCAGAGAAGAATATTTTTTATGGGATGCCGAGTTGTCCGTCGTCCGTTCGTCCGTCAACTTTTGTCTCAAGACGATAGGGCCTTAGTTAATCATTAGTTAAAAATGTTATATTTTGCCTTGTTGAGCTTCATTTTTCATGCGATCTTCACCAAACTTTACCAGATTGTTAATATCAATGAAAGCTCGGACAAGTTTGAAACCAACCAGATCGGACCCGTAACAGCGGAGTTATGGCTCTTGATTTAGTTAAAAATGCTATATTTTGCTTTGAGAAACCGATAGGACCTTCATTATTCATCCGATCTTTACCAAACTGTACCAGATTGTAACTATCAATGAAAGCTTGGACAAGTTTGAAAACCAGCCAGATCAGACCAGTAATAGCGGAGTTTTGGCCCTTGATTTTCTGAAATATGCTATATTTTGCCTCGTTAAAACGATAGGACCTTCATTTTTTATCCGATCTTTCATTTTGCTTCATTTTAATTTTAACATCCATTACGAGTGTTATCACTAGTTATATAGCAGGTGATACAACAGATGACATAACAGATGGAATAACAGGTGGTATGACCGGTGATATAAGTGATATAACTTGGTATGTGACGGATGACATAACAGATGGAATAACAGGTGGTATATGACCGGTGATATAAGTGATATAACTTGGTATGTGACAGGTCACAGGTTTTTTTTTGGGCTGTTTTTATACCAAAACATATCTTTTTTTCCCAATTTAATAAGAGTAAAAAATTCCCAATTTTAATAAAAAAAACATTTTTTTTTTTTTGTGCCAATCCAATGATTGGGGTTCAAAAGCTTAAATAAATGCTTCTGTTTATCTTGGGTTACAAATAAAACAAAACAGTATTAAAGATATAGTTATGAAAGGAATGCTTTACTTTATATGTTTCCGAATTTTATTAAAAATCGCGCTAAATTTCCCAATTTTATAAAAAATCGCACTAAAATTCCCAATTTACGGGTCGTTCCAAAATCGTGAAAAAAGGCCCTGGGTCATAACAAGATATGTAACAGGTGGTGATGTGCTGCTTAAAATTTGTTGAAGTTCCTTCTTTACCTGATGATTTTTGTTTCAGGTGAAGTTCTACCTGATAGACAATGCGATGTTCGACAGTCTTTACAGTCTCATCATGTACTACAGGACACACCCACTCAAGGGCACTAACTTCTCCATGACCCTTAAAGAACCCGTCCCTCAGCCCCAGAGTCACGAAGGCAAAGAGTAAGTGACGTGGAGTAAGAGAACGCAAAGGTTGAGAGACTAGAGAACGCAAAGGTTGAGAGACTAGAGAACGCGTAGGTTGAGAGACTAGAGAACGCAAAGGTTGAGAGACTAGAGAACGGAAAGGTTGAGATACTAGAGAATGCAAAGGTTGAGAGACTAGAGAATGCAAAGGTTGAGAGACTAGAGAACGCAAAGGTTGAGGGACTAGAAAATGCAAAGGTTGAGAGACTAGAGAACGCAAAGGTTGAGAGACTAGAGAAGCAAAGGTTGAGAGACTAAAGAACGCAAAGGTTGAGAGACTAGAGAACGCAAAGGTTGAGAGACTAGAGAATGCAAAGGTTGAGAGACTAGAGAATGCAAAGGTTGAGAGACTAGAGAATGCAGAGGTTGAGAGACTAGAGAATGCAAGGTTGAGAGACTAGAGAATGCAAAGGTTGAGATACTAGAGAATGCAAGGTTGAGAGACTAGAGAATGCAAAGGTTGAGAGACTAGAGAATGCAAAGGTTAAGAGACTAGAGAATGCAAAGGTTCAGAGACTAAAGAACGCAAAGGTTCAGAGACTAGAGAACACAAAGGTTCCGAGACTAGAGAATGCAAAGGTTGAGAGACTAGAGAATGCAAAAGATGAGAGACTAGATAACGCAAAAGTTGAGAGACTAGAGAACGCAAAGGTTGAGAGACTAGAGAATGCAAAGGTTGAGAGACTGAAGAAAGAAAGAAGTTATTTTTAGACAACTATCTTGATCGCATATGTATCGAATTTTTATAAATATACAATAAATGGTAAAAAGGCGCGATGACGTCAACAATCTAAGATGGCTGCCTCCGTTTGAGAATTTGTGCAAATTTTTAAAAGATCATATCTCCGGTATTTTTTGTATGATATTTTGATAATTCTTTCAGCCTTTTCCATGGTTTGTAAAGGCCTTTTAAATGAAGCTAGTTCTAGAATAGTGCAACAACCCCTGTAAGTGTACCGTTACACTGGATAAAGATACTATTCTCGGTTTTTGTTCATCCTCATTAAAGGTCTTCATCATGACCCCTGCATTGTTTCAGGTGCCATCTCGCTCAAATCACTAGAGCAGTGGAAGAAAAAAAAAAAGTGGCTCCAGCGTAAATGGAGTTTCTACAATAGAATTTGCAGCAACTCTGCAGTTCTGCATGTGAGAAGGTTCTAGGCCCATTCTCCATATTTTATCTCGATGTACATGGAAGATGAGCCTGGCATGTTCATTCCTGTTAGGCGCCATATAACCTTTCATGTGTTGGTGCACCGTAAAAATTCAATTCAATTCCTTATTTATATATCTTGTTAGTAACAAGCCTTTTGCCTTTACTGATCTGTGCTTAAACAGTTGGCTTATTTCATAAAAAAACCTTGTTCTTCAATAACGAAGTCGATTCAGGAGTCAGTGAACTGTTTACATAAGTAATTAATTGAATAAGGTCACTGCTAATATCAATTCTGAATAACTGACAAAATGTGTGGCCTGCCTTTTAAGTGTTATGCCAATTCTATATTGTATTGTAAAAATGTCCCAATTTGTATAACCACCTCCACTGGCCTGCTAGGTTTTATTTTGTGTGGGAATGTACACAATGGGACTGTCCGAAGGACTTCCATCACTTCATACATTGTCTTTGAGGACAATTTAAACTGATGCATTGCCGTGAGAGACTAGAGAACGCAAAGGTTGAGAGACTAGAGAACGGAAAGGTTGAGATACTAGAGAATGCAAAGGTTGAGAGACTAGAGAATGCAAAGGTTGAGAGACTAGAGAACGCAAAGGTTGAGGGACTAGAAAATGCAAAGGTTGAGAGACTAGAGAACGCAAAGGTTGAGAGACTAGAGAAGCAAAGGTTGAGAGACTGAAGAACGCAAAGGTTGAGAGACTAGAGAACACAAAGGTTGAGAGACTAGAGAATGCAAAGGTTGAGAGACTAGAGAATGCAAAGGTTGAGAGACTAGAGAATGCAGAGGTTGAGAGACTAGAGAATGCAAGGTTGAGAGACTAGAGAATGCAAAGGTTGAGATACTAGAGAACGCAAGGTTGAGAGACTAGAGAATGCAAAGGTTGAGAGACTAGAGAATGCAAAGGTTGAGAGACTAGAGAATGCAAAGGTTCAGAGACTAGAGAACGCAAAGGTTCAGAGACTAGAGAATGCAAAGGTTCCGAGACTAGAGAACGAAAAGGTTGAGAGACTAGAGAATGCAAAAGAAGAGAGACTAGAGAACGCAAAAGTTGAGAGACTAGAGAACGCAAAGGTTGAGAGACTAGAGAATGCAAAGGTTGAGAGACTGAAGAAAGAAAGAAGTTATTTTTTAGACATCTATCTTGATCGCATATGTATAGAATTGTTCAAATTTATAGTGGCATAAACTAGAAGTATGCTCTAAGCAAAATGTATTCCAGAGTCACGAAGGGCCAAATGTGACCCCAGGGGGTTTATTTAACAGGTGGAAATATTCCTTGTTAATATTTGGATAGACTATAATGGGAGTTGGGTAGGCACCCTCTGATCAGGCTAGGTGATCACACCAACTAGTATAGGCATCCTGCTGTAATACTTCCATATTTGTGAATTCTAGTGTAGAGCAGTCTACCATTTGCCACAGAAACGTTAGATCACTTAAACTTTTAGAGTGGTCAACACAGAACTGATGTATCTTGTTCCATATTTATATCACCTCGTGTGGTTACGGGGCAAAGAATAGGGCCACTGCAGATTTCGTTGGAGGGGTAGACAGAGGGCCCCAAATTCATGTTCATTTTATCGTTTTTTGTTCATGCTCATTAAAGGTCTTCATCATTGTTTCAGGTGCCATCTCGCTCAAATCACTAGAGCAGTGGAAGAAAAACAATAAATGTGGCTCCAGCGTAAATGGAGTGTCTTCAATAGAATTTGCAGCAACTCTGCAGTTCTGCATGTGAGAAGGTTCTAGGCCCATTCTCCATATTTTATCTCGATGTACATGGAAGATGAGCCTGGCATGTTCATTCCTGTTAGGCGCCATATAACCTTTCATGTGTTGGTGCACCGTAAAACCCCAATTCAATTCAATTCCTTATTTATATATCTTGTTAGTAACAAGCCTTTTGCCTTTACTGATCTGTGCTTAAACAGTTGGCTTATTTCATAAAAAAACCTTGTTCTTCAATAACGAGGTCGATTCAGGAGTCAGTGAACTGTTTACATAAGTAATTAATTGAATAAGGTCACTGCTACTATCAATTCTGAATAACTGACAAAATGTGTGGCCTGCCTTTTAAGTGTTATGCCAGTTCTATATTGTATTGTAAAAATGTCCCAATTTGTATAACCACCTCCACTGGCCTGCTAGGTTTTATTTTGTGTGGGAATGTACACAATGGGACTGTCCGAAGGACCTCCATCACTTCATACATTGTCTTTGAGGACAATTTAAACTGATGCATTGCCATGAGAGACTAGAGAACGCAAAGGTTGAGAGACTAGAGAACGGAAAGGTTGAGATACTAGAGAATGCAAAGGTTGAGAGACTAGAGAATGCAAAGGTTGAGAGACAAGAGAACGCAAAGGTTGAGGGACTAGAAAATGCAAAGGTTGAGAGACTAGAGAACGCAAAGGTTGAGAGACTAGAGAATGCAAAGGTTGAGAGACTAGAGAATGCAAAGGTTGAGAGACTAGAGAATGCAGAGGTTGAGAGACTAGAGAATGCAAGGTTGAGAGACTAGAGAATGCAAAGGTTGAGATACTAGAGAACGCAAGGTTGAGAGACTAGAGAATGCAAAGGTTGAGAGACTAGAGAATGCAAAGGTTGAGAGACTAGAGAATGCAAAGGTTCAGAGACTAGAGAACGCAAAGGTTCAGAGACTAGAGAATGCAAAGATTCAGAGACTAGAGAACACAAAGGTTCCGAGACTAGAGAACGAAAAGGTTGAGAGACTAGAAATTGCAAAAGATGAGAGACTAGAGAACGCAAAAGTTGAGAGACTAGAGAACGCAAAGGTTGAGAGACTAGAGAATGCAAAGGTTGAGAGACTGAAGAAAGAAAGAAGTTATTTTTTAGACATCTATCTTGATCGCATATGTATAGAATTGTTCAAATTTATAGTGGCATAAACTAGAAGTATGCTCTAAGCAAAATGTATTCCAGAGTCACGAAGGGCCAAATGTGACCCCAGGGGGTTTATTTAACAGGTGGAAATATTCCTTGTTAATATTTGGATAGACTATAATGGGAGGGTAGGCACCCTCTGATCAGGCTAGGTGATCACACCAACTAGTATAAACATCCTGCTGTAATACTTCCATATTTGTGAATTCTAGTGTAGAGCAGTCTACCATTTGCCACAGAAACGTTAGATCACTTAAACTTTTAGAGTGGTCAACACAGAACTAATGTATCTTGTTCCATATTTATATCACCTCGTGTGGTTCCGGGGCAAAGAATAGGGCCACTGCAGATTTCGTTGGAGGGGTAGACAGAGGGCCCCAAATTCATGTTCATTTTATCGTTTTTTGTTCATGCTCATTAAAGGTCTTCATCATTGTTTCAGGTGCCATCTCGCTCAAATCACTAAGGCAGTGGAAGAAAAACAATAAATGTGGCTCCAGCGTAAATGGAGTGTCTTCAATAGAATTTGCAGCAACTCTGCAGTTCTGCATGTGAGAAGGTTCTAGGCCCATTCTCCATATTTTATCTCGATGTACATGGAAGATGAGCCTGGCATGTTCATTCCTGTTAGGCGCCATATAACCTTTCATGTGTTGGTGCACCGTAAAACCCCAATTCAATTCAATTCCTTATTTATATATCTTGTTAGTAACAAGCCTTTTGCCTTTACTGATCTGTGCTTAAACAGTTGGCTTATTTCATAAAAAAACCTTGATCTTCAATAACGAGGTCGATTCAGGAGTCAGTAAACTGTTTACATAAGTAATTAATTGAATAAGGTCACTGCTAATATCAATTCTGAATAACTGACAAAATGTGTGGCCTGCCTTTTAAGTGTTATGCCAGTTCTATATTGTATTGTAAAAATGTCCCAATTTGTATAACCACCTCCACTGGCCTGCTAGGTTTTATTTTGTCTAGGTTTTATTTTGTGTGGGAATGTACACAATGGGACTGTCCGAAGGACCTCCATCACTTCATACATTGTCTTTGAGGACAATTTAAACTGATGCATTGCCGTGAATTAAAGTAAACTTCATTATTCTGTAGGTGGTATCATGAAAACAAGGATCGCGAGCAGGCCGAGGATATGTTGAAGAGAATACCGTACGATGGAGCCTTCCTGGTCAGACGCAGTGAGACGGACCAGTTAGCCTACGCCATCTCATTCAGGTGAACAAAGCCAGGGTACTCGTATTGCTAGAAACAAAATGATGTTATAAGGCTGGATCATTTTCAGTTTTACCTCTACTGATCAGAACTACTTGGATTTGCGTTCAACTTTACAGATCAAAATAGACCTCTTGATTCATATTTATTTACCCATTTGCATGTATATTCAGTCAACTTACCATACCAGTATAAAAAAAAACATTTGGCATCTTGTATAGCCCATGTTTTTATTATAACAAAATTATGGCCCTTTTATACTTAGAAATCTTGGTTAAAGCTTGTATGTAATTGATGGAAACCTTGTTTATCAATTGTAATTTCACCAAAGTCGAGCGTCTGCACCATTGGCGGTACTCTTGTTTATTTTTTTTTGTCTAATACTTGCGATATTATAGCGACTTCATTGTGTGTTCATATTTTTCCAAACTTGATAACGGCTGGTTAGTAATGCCTTCTGTTCACTTTAATTGATATCGCTAGAAGTGCTCCAATATGGCTGAATATATGTATTGTATATGTATTCTGTATTTTGTACACAGTGAAGCTGAAAGGAAGATCGCCTCATTAAAATCTTCATTACACAACATCAGACTTGCTTTTTAGATTTAATATAGAATATCGTGTAATTCTAGTATATTGTAATGCTAGATTCCATTTTATTGCATACACATTTACAAGCTCCGTTTACTTTCAGTGTGACAGGAAACATCAATATTCACTCATATTGACGTGTAATAAAGTCATATTGGGTGTATAATGTATACTGGTTCCTGATTGGTGCAATTTTCTGTTCATGTCATGAAAGTGATGCAAATAATGTAGATTTCATTGCGAAAATTACCACGATGTCACGACAATATGTTTGTTTCAAATACATGTTTGGGTGAAATTAAAAAGTTACAACCTATTTTATTGTTCTCATTTAAAAATCTGTATGCAATAAAAAGGTTATTAGATTTATATTACACAATTATTGCCTTTTGATGAGGTCGATACATGGTTTTATCGACCCGAGAAAAGGCATATTGACCGAGGACGTAGTCCGAGTAATTTATGCCTTTTCTCGGGTCGATAAAACCATGTATTGACCGAATTCAAAAGGCAACAATAGTTTTATTATAAAATTAAAATGTTTAAAGAAATTTACCGCCGTAAATGTTGCCCTTTTAGTATTATCGGCATCCCCATTTTCTATTATTTTCTTTTTTTCATCAGCTGTCAAAAAAACACTGTCGGCTGACATTTTGTTGATCCCGATGACGTCATTCTATTGTACATTCGTACCTATTCACGTTCGCTCGCGCAATTTTATTTTAGCCACGCCTTTGAGTCAATACGAAAAGTCAATATACATTTTTCAGGTCAATACGTCTTTTTTAGCAGAAATCATGTGACCAGCCTTGATCCAGTAGAATTTCTTTAATTTTTTGATTTTATAATAATGGGATAAATTGCACACAACAGAGCTGAAGGGAAAATCAAGCACTGCCGTATCAGACAGGAGGGTCGCTTGTTCACGATTGGCACGGCGGAGTTTGAGAGCCTCACCGAGCTTGTTCACTACTACGAGAAGTACCCGCTGTACAAGAAGATGAAATTACGCAAACCAGTCAGTGACAGTACCGTGGACAGGGAGGGCGTGGTACGTTCTGTAGTCAGTTTGATTTGTTTTTTGTTATACTTAATGTTTTATTTATGGTCATGATGTTACGATGTTACTGCAACTGCAACGTAAATTTCAATCACAAACATTTCTATAAGATTAAAGTATAAACATTCGTAACAAGTTGCTATGTATAAATATGATAAAGACTAATAAATATATCTTTGAAGGTCATGGGAATATTTGTGAACGAAATTTGAATACTTGAGCTCAAGTCTAAGAATAGTTTCAAGAATGGTTGGTGAATTCCCAATCTCATTTAAAACCAGATCCAAAATATTCGCTCCACTAGTTTCCGCCATTTAGATCTGACCATATTGCATACCGGGTCACCTCAGATTGACCTTTCATCTAATCAATATTCATGAGAAGATCAACTAAATTCAGCCAATGAAAACGCGCATTTCATTTATAATTCACATGAAATTAAAACTTATTCTATTTGAGTGAACTGAACAACCGCAAATCTACATATCCGAATAAAGATAAAAGTCTTCGTGTGTTATTGCTGTGTTATTGCACGATACATTCAAAGAAATGCACTGAATGGTATGTTTTACATCAAGATACGAAGAATATCATGGGCACCGTCGTGTATTTTTCCACCGAAATTATTAAGACAGTATATAGCCTAAATAGTATGCCATTAAATATGTGGCCCGATTAGCTCAGTTGATAGCGTGCTCGACCGTGGAATTACCAGTATAATTTTAGTGTGTGGGTTCAATCCCACGAATCGGTAAAAACATTTGTACCGCTGTTAAATTCCGTCAAGTTTACAATCTTTTTTTTTTCCAGTATATATTCAATAATGGTTGGTGTATTATGTCAACGCAATTTGTTTGTGTTTTATAAGCTAAAAGTTACGGACATTGTCTCTTTCAATACCATATAATATCTTTTTACTGTTCAATGCGACATGCGCAGTGAAGCTGTCAATACCGAACAATTTTGTAGGCTGAAATCTGGCTAATCGTAAGGTCAATCTGAGGTGACCCGGTATGTAATATGGTCAGATCTAAATAAAGTAGTGGAGCGAATATTTTGGATCTGATTTTAATGAGATTGGTGAATTCCAGGCCAGGTAAATGTTCACTATATACACAGAAATGGGGAAATCGGGGCGACGCACATATACATTGAACAGTTTTCCGCAATTTGCACTCAAGTCAAGTAGGCATAAGAATCAGACATGTTTGATGCGTTTTACCCCCAGCCACATGGGCACTCAAGAATCACACCTACATATTTACCATTTCCCACAATAAAGTCACAAACCATAAAGAGGTGTCATAAAAAAGATCTTTAAAGTCTTTGCTGACAGACAAATGTTGGTTACAGAAAACTTAGAACTCTTTCATTAGACCTTTTTACAACGTTTTATTGTGTTATTTAATAACTTATATTTTCATAATTGAAAACTTAAAACTCTTTCTTAACAGGTATCTTTTAAATATCATCGTTATTATATGGAGGGTATTAATTAAAATTATTACCTGATCTCCTATATAAATGCTATATCGTCATTTCTTGCTAATTCGCTAAGGAAAAGACTGTTCCCGGTGAAAACGAACTGTTTCCGGGCTTTATTTTCGACTGTTTCCCTCACGTGCTGGAATTTCGTTTGCGTGACGTCATGTTGCTTTTTTCACCATAGGTTCCCATTATAAAACAAATTTTCATTTTCACTGTTTCGTACAGTAACAATAATCAGGTAATAAAACAGTTATCACATGTGTGTTTGGGGAACAGTCAAAACTGTTCACACTGCCATCCCCTCCACCTCGGGAAAACACTTTTGACTGTTCCCCAAACACACATGTGATAACTGTATACTACATTGTCTGCGCCATGACACGTTTCTGTTTGATTTTGGTTTATGTGTTTATGTCATTTTATTGCTTTTAAAGACATTTATTGACCTAACCACATTTTCATTTATCTTTGTTTTAAATTATATTAATAATATTTATTGAAGGAATTATATTTATTATATCATAATTAATTGTATTAAGGTTAAAATAAAATGATTTTTTCCAGACATTTTAAACAAATTCTGTTACCTTTATTGTGAGTTTTATTTCAGCCATAAGTTTGCGTCGTCATGATGTGTTTATTATACTATACATGCTTGTTTATATGTTAAATCTGTTAAATCACTTATAAGTAAAAATATCGTGTCACTTTCAACCAATGAGCTGAGACAGACTCTGTCTGGTGTACTTATATAAGTGACCCTTTCCGTACTCTAATTTCCATTTATTGGAAGTTAGGGTATGGTAAAGTGCACCTCCTTTTGTTCATCCTGAATTAAACGATTTAATGCTATGCATTCATCAAAGGCAGTTTCACCGACCAGACTACAAGAAACGTTTATTAGGTTGCAGGTTATTATAAGTCCCTAGTTACACAAGACCGACAAATTATAAGTCCTTAGTTACACCAGACTGACAAATTATGATGAATTACCAGGCCCTTGTTACACTAGATTTTATGAATGAAATCCCTAGTTACACTAGAACAATTATACGTGACTAGTGACAATACATTTCTAACATATAAGTGCCAAGTTACATGTTTTAGGACCCTTCCGAGCAAGGCCTTTATGGAATATATGGTCAACCTGATCTGTATATAAACCCCAATGATTTCACGTCGAAGGTAACTCATGTGTTAGTCAAGCTGGTTGTCTACAGTTCAATGTTTAATAGTTCCTGAACCACTTGTCTGACATTGTAGCACTCTGAAGTTGTTTGTATGATATATTTTTCTATAAGATTCTTTACAATTTCTGTCAGGTGGATTTACACTTTTTTCTTTAATTTACAATTTATGACAGGATAATTTACAATTTATGACTGGATAATTTACAATTTGTGTTTGGATAATATGAGTCAATAAAATAGATATTAAAGATGGGAAAGAAAACCCCCACTGAATTTAGAAGTGGACATGTTGACATGTTCACATGTTGACAGAGTGCTACAGACGATCACTGGTTTGTGAACTGATCTTCCTTAGCTGATGGTGTATACATTTTGTTGGTTGCATTTATACTTGTAGTTAGCTTAGGTACTGTACTGTAAATGCTACATTTTAATATGAAACTTTTCTTACATGTTTTATGCATGGTTACTTATATGCTCTGTACTATGCAAGTGGACGGGGTATAGAGTGTTAACGTTGTAGGTACCTCACACCTTGGTTAAGGTTTTTCATTAGCACTATTTCAACATTCCAGGCCCAACCTCCATTTTCATTGAGATAATAATATTCGGAATATGTTCTCGGCCCATTCTGCATATTTTTTATCTCGGTGTAAATGGAGTGTCGGCCTGCAATGTTCATTACTGTTGGCGCCAAATAACCTTTCATTTAGATGGGTACAAAAGTAGGTCACCTTGACCCACATTGTTGACCTACTTATTTTACTCTTCATTGATTCTTAGCTCTTGTTTCTAAGTCGGTGATACTGCTTCACACTTAAAACTCCTACAATGATGCTGTTTTTTACTGTGCAAAAATGCAGAGTGAGGTATCCTTGTCCCATGGACACATTTTCTAGTTATTATTGTTTTGGATATCTTGGACTCTGTTGCCACTTGGATTTGTTTGTTTATTTGTGTAAAATGTACAACGTGCCCATTATTTAAAACGTAGATTTTAATGTAAAGCCATTTTCAACACTATAAACTTCATGTTTGTATGGAAACAAACATGTAAGAAAAGTTTTGTATCTTGCAAATGGTTCAGTAAAGTATAAAGTATCAAATGTATATGATTATGTGGTATTTTGGTGTGTATGTGTGTATATGCTGCATGTTTTAGAGCTGTATAAAAATATGAACTATTACACGGGTGTGTAATCTGTTTCCAGTACAGGCATTTGCCTTCATAAATGTACATTTAAATTTTGGGCTTGTCTGTGAAAAATCTTAAACAAAAATTGGGAAAAAATGTAATCCACGTCAGACCATCATTCTGTAGTATCCCTGATGGGAAAACAAAAAACGCAATACAATATTGAATTTTTGGTGGATGAGTGGAGTGGCTCTGTTCGTTGTTTGCCTATCCACCCTCCCCAGTCTCGATTTGTCTTCAAAATATGTAGTATAATGAACTTGAATGCCAATGTATATTTTGCCTGTGATATATTCTTCGATTGCATAGTTTATATACTCCAGAGCCATTTATATTGCTGTTGTATTTTGTGTTTGTTTTATTTGTTAGTGTTTATATTCAGCTCCCATGGTAGCAGTTTTTATTTTTACGCCGCATGCTTTTATAGGATCAACTCCATTCAGAAGACGCCATATATGATGCAGGGATATATCACATGCCTAACGCATATATGTCTAAGGTAACTATAGTAACGGTAGTGCTGGCGCCCTCTACCGCGTTACCTCTCACCAACTAGCTGTCTAACAACTGCTCATAGAAACTGCTTTGCTGCAAATGAGGTCAGCAAAGATGTACTAGATAAAGGTTTTGCTGGCCAGTACTACATTTGCGGTGCAGTAAAATTGGACTATGTTTAATTCATGGTAATGTTGAAATATAGAAATGGTTTACATGGTTGTGAAATAGGAAATAAATGCATAGCTGTACAGTTTGCGGCAAAGCAGTTGTTCACCGTCAATTCTCTCCAGCAGCATCCATGTCCTCCTGACAGCAACATTCTGTTGTCATGGCAACCACTTGTTTCTATAGTAACATATTCACTTAATCCTTTCCAATCCAAACCTCCTTTTTCCAGACCCCTTCCGGAGAAAATAATGACGTAATTTCGGAAAAGGCTATATATTTCCAACCCAATTTGTTCACGTCGAAGGTAAAGAGTCCGTATCTCACGTAGCCCTACACCTACTACATATTAATACAACACAATGTATATGTAAGCTTTTTAATGATAACACAATGTATAAATATTGATTATATATGCACTACATATAGCCAGATATATCACACAGATATAATTGTGTATCCTGGTACAGGGTAATGAAACCTCATGAAACTTGCAACACATACCAACCTAGTGGTGACTGTAGAACTTTCTTATAGCAATATTTATAGTGATTCCATGGAAACGAGATAGTTAAAGGTACCCTGCAAACAAAGTTAAGGGAGGTATACTGAATTCAGATTTGTGCATCCATATGTAGACGCAGCCTTGTATGCTTCGTAAATCCTCAGCCTGTGCAAGTTCACAGTTGGACTGTCCTTGGTGAATCGGAGGATTCCATGAAGTTAGCGCTTTCTGGCAAATTCGCCATTCACTATCGGAAAACCGCAAAAAATGTAGAAAAATTGCAAATCAATTCTCCTTACATTATTTCACCATTGTTATATAACAACAATAACGCGCCTTGGGAGATTGGCTAGGATAAATATGTAGAAGAAAGATAAATATCATCAGTGTATTTTCAGACCGCAGAATAGCCCTTTTCTATTGAAGTATACCAGATGCGTGCACAGTTAGCTCTGCCTATCACACCGGATGTGTGCACAGTTAGCTCCGCCTACCAAAATGTGAAGTTTAAACAGAAAATATCAAATTAATGTAAATATTTGAATATTAGCTCTTCTGTTAAAAAAGGTGGTGGCGGGAATTATATATGATGATGATGGAGTCTATCCTCTGAGCTTGTTAAAAAAACATAGCAATCAGTTGGATAGTAAGAGTAAGGCATGGTTCGCGGATAACTACGTATCCTTCCCCTTAACCCGCTAAGCTCGACTATAATAGTCTTTGCATCCATTGCAGGCTGATCAGGGTTTACAATGTCTGGCTGCTGATAGTCATTTCCCCAAAACACCCCTTTGACAGGCTTTGTCACGTAAATGGTATGGTCTTAATTCAAAGAAAGAACATTCCATTATAGATATATATAGCGGGTTTAGGGTTAAATCACCTTGAATATATATATCAAATTAAAAATTATAATAAACACTCGAACAAAACTTTAGGAGCGCAATATGTGTATGTGGAAGAACGAGTCGAAATTGAACAAAATACAAGATACGGATCAAGTTTAAAATATGAAATTTTTCCTAAATGTGCATCCAGTCAACAAAAGAAGGTGATTCCCTCATTTGTTTTTGTTGCATATCTTTAACCTATTTTACTTGCATGTCTTCATTGTCTGCTTTCTTTTCTTACACCTGTAACATATCAGTGTCGTGCAGTTCTGTTGGTACAGTTGTACTATGTAATGCATGAGTGGAGCAGTGTGTATATTTATATGTTATTAGATTTGTATTGGGATATGCACAAGTCCATCCGCATAACAATATTGTGCGAGTTTTTGAGCGCAATATGTACACGCGGAAGAATGAGTGCATTTATACCAATACAAATCAAATAACATTTTTATTGCATACGCATTTTTAATGTAAAAAACGAATACTTAGAACAAAACAATAGGTTCTAAAATTTCCTTTTCATCAAAAATATTTATTTGAAACGAACATGCTGTCATAACTTCGTGCACATTTTTCATAATGAAACAAAAATACTATAATGCCTACATCACATGACAAACTTCCTGTGACATGAATGGCAAAAGGAACGACTCTCTGATGAGTATGCACAACAGTAGTTTCACTACCAACTGTCTGTTAAATCATTTTAGAATTATTTTATTTTTAGAATTGTGTGATTCTTGGTTTCCAGAAACTCTTTACTCAGTGAGTGATGTAAACAGTCAATCTGTTTCTCACAGCAATTTAAATGCTCAGTCAGTTCTGAGAACACACCGAGTTGCATCATAATAGCATGAAGTGATGTCATAATACCAGGGTGTGATGTCATAATACCAGAAAGTGATGTCATGATAGTCCCAACCAAATGAAAATATGAATGAAACATTCTGATTGGCTCAGTGATAAAATTGGACCAGTGAAACCAGTTAATTTAAAACTCATTACATTCTCAGAACACACTGAGGTTTTACTTTGACATTGAGTAATGAGGTTCTTAAAATCCACAAACACAAAATTCTAATAATAAAACGATTTAATACTGTTTACAATGACACATCATTATGACACATCACTATGGGCAAATATTGACGTTTCCTGTTACATAGAAAGAAAACGGAGCTTGTAAATGCGTATGCAATAAAACCTTATATTATTCAGTATTTGGGATGTGGTTGTGTAGTGTTTATGCTGGTTCAGAGGATGAGACTTGGTGGGAGTGATGTAAACAATTGAATTGAAATGACTATTTGCTTGTCTGTTAGACGAGGACTTCAGTATTCTGTTTGGTATACTGACATGGGTCAGAGCACCAGCTAACTTTTACCTGTAATAAGTATTTACTCATCCGATTGAAAATGAATGAGTTAAGAAGGGACAAGCGAAAAGTGAAACCTATTTTAAATAGCGCAGGATGTGAAGAAATGTACGAACATAAATTCAAAGGAATGTTTCCAATTAACTTAGTTTAAACTTATTTATTTTACATCGATTGTAACGAAAGCTCTATGAACTTATTTTAATCACGCTCGATGTCTTCCTGGGTAGAACCAGTACTAAGCAAATGCAGATAAAGTGTCTTGCTCAGGGACACAACACATATGGTAATGACGGGGATCAAACAAACGACCTTTCGGTCATGGGTCCAACGCTCTACCATTAGGCCACAGCGCTCCAATTAACTTAAACTTAAGTAAAGGAAAGAAAAGGCTTGAAGACTTTGTACTTATAATAGATTAATTTACATAATGCAAATGTTGAATGTAACTCCCATTGGACAAGTAAAAAAATACAATGCTTACGATTTTTAATTTTTTAAAGTAAGTTTATGAGTATGGCTACTCACCATTTGAAATAATGATTTGCAAGAAAGTTGGGTAAAATACTAAATACTTCGCTTATCTGGAGCTCTGAAATTTCAGGTTTAATAAAAATACAGAGGTATTAATAGTATAAATATAACAATGGATTCCTCTGTAGTAAATACCTTTTTGCTGGGACATTTTCTAAATAATAAGCATTTATTAAATACAATGCACTGTACAGTTTTAAAGATGATATCAAACTGTTTCTTTAAATAGAATTTTCATGAAATATATGTTGTTCAAAGTTAGCCAGAATAATCAGAAGAATTGTATGAAACATGGATTTGACTTGTGCTGAAACTGTTCAGCATACACAAATACAGGACCTTGTTATAACTGACATCATACAGTGATACAGGACCTTGTTCAAACTGACAGCATACAGTAATACAGGACCTTGTTCTAACTGACAGCATACAGTGATACAGGACCTTGTTCAAACTGACAGTATACAGTAATACAGGACCTTGTTCTGACTGACAGCATACACTAATCCAGGACCTTGTTGTAACTGACAGCATACACTAATACAGGACCTTGTTGTAACTGACAGCATACACAAATACAGGACCTTGTTGTAACTGACAGCATACACTAATACAAGACCTTGTTCTAACTGACAGCAGGCACTAGTACAGGACCTTGTTCTAACAGACAGCATACACTAATACAGGACCTTGTTCTAACTGACAGCATACACTAATACAGGACCTTGTTCTAACTGACAGCATACACTAATATAAGACCTTGTTCTAACTGACAGCATACACTAATACAGGACCTTGTTCTAACTGACAGCATACGCTAATACAAGACCTTGTTCTAACTGACAGCGTGCACTAGTACAGGACCTTGTTCTAACTGACAGCATACACTAATACAGGACCTTGTTCTAACTGACACCATACACTTATACAGGACCTTGTTCTTACTGACACCATACACTAATACAGGACCTTGTTCTAACTTACAGCATACACTAATACAGGACCTTGTTCTAATTTACAGCATACACTAATACAGGACCTTGTTCTAACTGACAGCATACACTGATACAGGACCTTGTTCTAACTGACAGCATACAGAGATACAGGACCTTGTTCTAACTGACAGCATACAGTAATACAGGACCTTGTTCTAACTGACAGCATACACTAATACAGGACTTTGTTCTAACTGACAGCATACACTAGTACAGGACCTTGTTGTAACTGACAGCATATGCTAATACAGGACCTTGTTGTAACTGACAGCATACACTAATACAGGACCTTGTTGTAACTGACAGCATATGCTAATACAGGACCTTGTTCTAACTGACAGCATACAGTGATAAGGACCTTGTTCAAACTGACAGCATACAGTGATACAGGACCTTGTTCTGACTGGCAGCATACAGTGATAAGGACCTTGTTCAAACTGACAGCATACAGTAATACAGGACCTTGATCTAACTGACAGCATACACTAATACAGGACCTTGTTCTAACTGACAGCATACACTAATACAGGACCTTGTTCTAACTGACAGCATACAATAATATAAGACCTTGTTCTAACTGACAGCATACACTAATACAGGACCTTGTTCTAACTGACAGCATACGCTAATACAAGACCTTGTTCTAACTGACAGCGTGCACTAGTACAGGACCTTGTTTTAACTGACAGCATACACTAATACAGGACCTTGTTCTAACTGAAAGCATACACTAATACAGGACCTTGTTCTAACTGACAGCATACACTAATACAGGACCTTGTTCTAATTTACAGCATACACTTATACAGGACCTTGTTCTAACTGACAGCATACACTAATACAGGACCTTGTTCTAACTGACAGCATACAGAGATACAGGACCTTGTTCTAACTGACAGCATACAGTAATACAGGACCTTGTTCTAACTGACAGCATACACTAATACAGGACCTTGTTCTAACTGATGGCATACACTAATACAGGACCTTGATCTAACTGACAGCATACAGTGATAAGGACCTTGTTCAAACTGACAGCATACAGTGATACAGGACCTTGTTCAAACTGACAGCATACAGTAATACAGGACCTTGATCTAACTGACAGCATATGCTAATTCAGGACCTTGTTCTAACTGACAGCATACACTAATACAAGACCTTGTTCTAACTGACAGCATACACTAATACAGGACCTTGTTCTGACTGGCAGCATACACTAATACAGGACCTTGTTCTAACTGACAGCATACACTAATACAAGTTTTTGTTCTAACTGACAGCATACACTAATACAGGACTTTGTTCTAACTGACAGCATACACTAATACAGGACTTTGTTCTAACTGACAGCATACACTAATACAGGACCTTGTTCTAACTGACAGCATACACTAATACAGGAACTTGTTCTGACAGCATACACAATACAGGACCTTGTTCTAACTGGCAGCATACACTAATACAGGACCTTTTCTAACTGACAGCATACACTAATACAAGACTTTGTTCTAACTGACAGCATACACCAATATAGGACCTTGTTCTAACTGACAGCATACATTTTGTAGGTGCAAGTGAAGGCGTTACACGACTATCAGGCCAACAGGGATGATGAGTTATCCTTTCTTAAAGGTTCCATAATCACAAACATCAACAAACACGACAATGGATGGTAAGATGTTCTTAAATTGTAAACTTTTTTAACCTGCAAAATCAAGTTTGAGGGTATACACGTTAGGTTTATATTGCAGATTTGTAGGTTTCTGCATGATAAAGGGGTGACCTAATGAATTTTGCTTTATCAGGGAAGGACTGATAAAGCATAACCATGCAGAATATCTCGGCGTTTATCGTACATAACTGTATCTGGCGTCGTGAAAAAAACGATATGCCAGTGTCCACGACAAGCGTAACATTCTGTGATATAGATAAAACTATTAAACTATACAGCAACTGTGGATAATCTAAATGAAAAAATTTAATATGTCATTGCCTTTACATGTAGTATCAAGTTCCTTAGGCTCGGCACGAAAGCGCAGAATGGCTCGGCTGAGTCCCATCATTCTCTGTTTTCCAAGCCTCGCCCAAGAAACTTGATAATAAAAGGCAGACAATCTCTATCAGTCGCATTTCCGATATATAGAATATTTATATTTTACGCATTTCCATGAATAATAATTGATGCTGTCATGAAAGCTATAAGAAACATTTAATGATTTTATAGGTGGCGTGGAGATTATCGAGACAAGAAACAGTACTGGTTCCCAGCAAATTTTGTGGCAGAGATAGAACCACAGGATGACTCCGCTGAGACAGCCCCACTTGGTTCCCTGCAAAAAGGGGCTCTAGATGTGAGAGGATGCATAACAGGTAACCATGTCAAGGTGTTATATCTATATCATATTTGGAGTTGCAACTATATTTTGGGTTTGTTTATTTAAAATAGTTGATGCACTATTTTCAACAAGATTGATTTAAAAGGGCACTGAAAAACTTGCAAAAAGATGAAAGAATTACTTGCAAAAAGATGAAAGAATGATCAAAATGTCATAAAAAACAAAGGAGATGCTACCTATTGAAAATTTGCGAAGAAACACAAATGGAGACGGCTATCTTGGAAAGGTCGCGCCTTTTTGCCATATATGACATATTGACAAAACATCTTTTAAAGCAAGGAAAACCACAGCAAATGCAAACTAAGCATACAGTGTATACATTAACATTTTGCTTTATTTTTTATTTTTTAAGCAGTTTGCAGTGATTTTCTTTGCTTTAAAAGATACTTTGTCAGTATGCCATATATGGTAAAAAGGCGCGATGATGTCATCGTTCCAAGATGGCCTCCTCCATTTATGTTTCTTTGCAAATTTTCAATTGGTCATATCTCATTTATTTGTCAAGGTATTTTGATAATTCTTCCAACTTTTCGGAGCCATTTTAAATAAATATATTTTGAAATAGTACATCAACCCCTTTATGTGATAAATAATAACAACTGCTTGTGTCACGACGGCAACATAATTATGCTTGCATATCGGATAAAGCACGTTACACATATTATGATGGAAAATTTGACCTTTCACATGGAGGCAGATAAAAATCACCTGCATGAGTATCCGGTTCAGGAAGGGATATCTCAACCCTCAGTATAACTATTTTAGAAACAGTGATACTGCATGTTGAAATTCCCGATCTTCACCTGTCACCCATGCGTATCATGGCAGTCACTTAGGGATCACTTTGTTCGCCATCCACATTTTAACCTACAACCTAACCTTGGCCATAACTTTAAAAGCGTTTGACCTGATATGTTCATTAATCTTCACACACATATTCATCATATCTCAAGGAATGTTGTGTTGCACATGTCAATTGTCCATTAACTCCGAATTTCATTTCGGCCGAGTTATGCCCCTTTTCATAAAACTTTTTAACCTGCAATCTAACCAAGCTCATAACTGTTCATGTCAGCGACACAAGTGTTCTGTGGAACACTCTTCTAGGAATCAAAGATGAGTAAAAAAAGATATGTGACAGTTTCTAACTGTTTCCAATTTTCAGCAAAATAGTGGTGACAGTTGTACATGTATCACGTGGAATCATCTATAATTTCAATTTAACCAAAAGATATGTGCACCCAATATGTCGGGGGTTCGTCTCAGCTGCAACTACTTATTAAAAACAATAAACTTTAATATAACACAACAGCCTGGTTTTACATTCCAGAATAAGATACAATAAGCTTGATGAGCAGTTACAATAAGCTTGATGAGCAGTTACAATAAGCTTGATGAGCAGTTACAATAAGAACCTGTTCCCTGTTCCTAAATTTAATCAAGTGAAATATCTTCAAAACCCTAGATGTATTAATTCCATCATTGAAGCAAAATATGAATATGATTGATTGTACTAACGTATTTCTTTATAACAGAAGTGTTACAAGGCAGGGGAGATAAGCCATGCTTGTTCAGGTTATTCAGCCCCTCCTTAGCGCAGGGTCTAGAAGTTGCCTGTGACTCCGAGACAGATATGAAGGACTGGATAGACAACATCAGGATGTGCGCCGAGAATCTGCAAGATCAGGTACGTCAAATGTAAATATAGTGTGTCATCCAAAGGTGGTTACGGAAACATGCAGTAAAGTCTGACTGACTGGTTCAGTTGTTATACATTGATGGTCTGGTTCACTATATATTTATTTTCATTATTTTAAATTTTATTGACAGTCGAAAACCAAAATGGCAACGGCAGGACATTCCATTTTTCTAGGGTGGGGTGACTTAAAAACCAGTTGACCAATAGTGGTGTAAATAATAAGATATAAATGCAGTATACTACCTAAATACCTTTTATTTGCTAGGTATAATGCTTTTCATTCCAAAATAAAAGATAAGTATGATCGATTGCTTGAGGTGCTGAACATTGAACAACAACACCACCCTGCATAACCTATGTTTTACTTGGTACATCTGAACCCTAGAAATAGACTTGCGCAGACGACAATTTCTAAAAATAATGCTGCCATGTTGTTTTAATTTTTACATTGTAAACAAGGGGGTCAAAATGAATTTTAGGCTTTGTGAAGCATAATGGATGGCTATGGCAAGATTGTAAACGGATCCAGGAGCGTCTATATTCATTCTATCTAACCATATCAGATATGAAAACATAGCAAGTAATAAAAAAATCTTGATTCATATTTGAAGTCCAGGCACCCTGAAATGCACAGTAGTTTCTTAACAAGTAACAACAATTGTGAAGTTTAAAAAAGTGCGAAGAAATTATTCAGATTGTATTGTGTTTATGTCAGCTGTAATGTGGCAGTGACCGCACAAAAAATTATTTTTATTTTACCATTTTATGATATTTCATTTTATTGAAGACAAGAATTAGTAGTGTTTAATATTTAGGACAAAGTAGTATTGCTTTGATCTATAACACACTAGCTGGTAGTATTCCTTTATTTAGAATTTTGACTATTGCATTCTGGTACTTATTTGCATTCTGGTCGTATTGCTTATCTAGCATCTGATAGTACTGCATTATTTAGATGTCTTACAATATTGCATTCTGGTAATATTTATAATTTAGGCGTGTGATTGCATTGTATATTTGTATGGTGTTTAATGTTTTCAGCATCGTACTGAGGTCTGTATTAAAGTGATATATGTCAAATCCACACAGACTTATCTCCCTTACGTAGAATCAGACTGGTTCCTGTACAAATGACATTTAATGGGGATAATTCAGGCTTCTTCTAGAAAAATCTTAAATTTTAAAAATGTGTCATTTCATGATTAAAATGTCACATAAATAAAAATATGGTGTAAGCATCATGTTTTTCAGGTCTTAAATTTGAATTCACCATAGGTTTTGAATGAAATCAGTTTAAAATGCCAAAATTAACCCTAGGACAGCTCATATTACTGTGCAGAATTTGTAAATAAGAAGTAATATTTAGGCTCGTAATATTTTTGCACTTTGAAATATAAAAGAAATATTAACAAACTCCTAGACCCCCACAAAAAGCCTGATATACTCCCTTTGATAAATAAAGAAGAAAAAAATATTCAAAAGAAAACAATATCCCTTTCAGCCAAGGGACATGATCCCAAAAACGAATGTAAGAGTTATCTCAACTATGAATAAAATAGATGAACAAAATCATAGAGACAGGGGCCAGTCCGTATTTATAAACTATATTAAATACAATTCTGGCTTATTCATAACTTTCACACCTATGTAATTCATTCCAAATTGTTGAGATGTTGAGACTACAGCATGTCTCTGTCTATATGAAAAACCAACATTTTGGCCATAATTTAAATAAATGCGTCCACATTGGTGAATAACAAATATTAGACACATAGCTGTACACAAAAGAAAAATCAAAAAAAATCATACTACAGATGAGTTTCGTAAAAGGGCTAGATTCATTTGAGCATCAAAGATAAATAGGGAGTGCACTCTCTACCCAATTGTGGAGGCATGTCATTCTATTGATCACTGATTGGTCAATTATTTGGATGATGTCATGTGAAGGTTATGAATAAGCATCTTAAGTTAATCATCTTTAGTGTAAAATAATATGTAAAATATTCTACGATGTCATTTTCTGACAGTTTAATACATGCAACAACGTGTATCTCTTCTGTGTCACTGACCTGCTGTGTTTAAACTTCGTCCAGTTGTGTAAACCGATTTTTGTGATACTGCAAAGAAACATCTCCAGTTTTGATTGGTCAACACGCCATAGACCTAAACCTGTGCCCTGCGACGTGAACATTTAACGATTTCCCCGTGGGTGCCTCATACCTTTAATACACAAAGAAATTGCAGAGATTACATTGCCGATTGTTTGTGGAAGCCTCCTACTATTTCCTTCTTTCCGATTATCTACGATTTTCGCTTTAAAATCTGACCGGCTGATGTAAGCAGTGTTGTTTGTAATTTTAAAGATAATAAAACACCAACATTGTTTTAAGCAACAAATTTGAATATTTATAAAATCTGCCAAATTTTGACGACGTTTAATGTCAGAAATGTAAGGTAAGCATTTAGAGGCATCACTTCAGGAATGAAATCGGGACTTAATAATGAGGAAATAGGCCTACTGAAAAAGAAAAAGTGTTTAATGTTTTTGTTTTTAGCTCTACTGGCCAAAGGCCAGCAGAGCTTATGGGATGATGAGTTGTCCGTCGTCCGTCCGTCTGTTAACTTTTGCCTTGTGAACACTCCGGGGCCATTATTATTAATCTAATCTTTACGAAACTTTGCAAGTGTCTTTATATCAATGAAATCTTGGACAAGTTCGAAAACCAGCCAGATCGGATTAGTGTCACCGGAGTTATGGCCCTTGTTTTGCTTAAAAATGTCATATTAAGCCTTGTGAACACTCTAGTACCTTCATTTATTACTTGATCTTTATCAAACTTGCACATATTGTTAATATTGATGAAAGCTCCAACAAGTTCGAAAACCAGCCAAATGGGATTAGTAACAGCAGAGTTATGGCCCTTGTATTTTTTGAAAAACTATATTCTGCCTTGTGAACATTCTAGCACCTTCATTTATTATTTGATCTTTACCAAACTTACACAGATTGTTAATATCAATGTAAAATCAGATAAGTTTGAAAACCAGCTAAATTGTTTTAGTAACACCGGAGTTACGGCCCTTGATTTAGGTAAAAATGCTGTATTTTGCCTCATTAAGATGATAGGGCTTTCATATGGCCAGATATTAATGAAACTTTGCAGGGATGATCAGTACCAAATCTAGTTATGTATATCTTCACCGTGATCCAGCTGGATGATTTTTGGCAGAGTTATTGCCCTTTAAAGGTTTTTAATGCACAAAATTTGTCCTGACTTTTTTTCCTAAACCCCTGGCCGAATTTCAGCGAAACTTTGCAGGGATGATTAGTACCAGGCCTAGTGGTGCATATCATCACTATATTCCGCTTGAGTGATTTTTGGCTGAGTTTAGGGCATTTAAAGGTTTTTTTGCAGGGATGATCAGTACCAAGCCTAGTTATGCATGTCATCGCCGTATTTCGGTTGAACGATTTTTGGCGGAGTTATGGCCCTTTAAAAGTTTTAAACCAGATTTTGTCCTGACTAGTTCTACTGAACCCCTGTCCGGATTTCAGTGAAAGTTTGCATGGATGATCAGTAGCAGGTCTAGTTGTGTCATCGCTGTGTTCCAGTTGAATGATTTTTGAGTTATAGCCCTTTAAAGATTTAGATACACAAATTTTATCCAGACTAGTCTCTTTGGAACTCCTGGCCGAATTTCAATGAATTTTGACAGGGATGATGAGTACCAAGCCTAGTTGTGCCTATCATCGACGTGTTCCGGTTGAATTAGTTATGGCCTAATATACACAAACTTTATCCAGACAATTTTTCCTGGATTTCAGTGAAACTTGGCAGGAATGATCAGTACCAAGCCTAGTTGCGCATGTTGTTATGTTAACCTGTTCCCCACCAAAGTCTCCATATAGACAGTAGAGCGATACAGGCCGTCTTGCGCCTCTTATTTAAAATATACTAGTAAAAAATACATTAGTAAACACTTTGCAGTATGACAAATTCATGATTTGGATTCTTGAAAGGGAACAATTTGTTCACATGTCCCTGTCAAGAATCCAAATTACTAATACGTGTAGTATCATCATCTCGATATGTATAATCATCATTACTTACATATTACTACTGTACTGGTGAAGGGCCAGTTTCCGTCCAAGCCCAGTTACCGTCATTCTCATTTAAAAACTGTTTTTACACTGCAAATTACTTACGCGATGTTACTTATTGACAGACGTTAAGGACTTTAGATTGAAAACAGAAGAAACAACCAAAAAACTGTTAGGACGTCATATTTATCACACTTCAGTGGACGCAGTTAAAATACACCGTGATAATCTATTTTAACCAAAGAGAAGCAACTCGTACAACCTGTATCGGTTTGATTTACACAGAGTTACCCATTGTTATAATGTATATTTACGTCATGAAAAATATTACATTGACGTTACCAGCGCATTGTTATAGCAATCGACGTAAATGATGGAACAATGCAAACATACAATTTTTACAAAGAAATTGTTGAATAGACTTGCAAACATGTTTTTAATTCACAAAATTTTAGTGTATTATGACCTCATTCGATAAAAAACATGACGGAAACTGGGCTTGTAAACAAAATGATTTCTCAGTTTTAGTGTATTTATAAAAAGGTCACGTGCCACTTCCATAATTTATATAAACTAATTTGTTTTTTGTCAAATTTCCAGAAAGAGGAAACCTAATAGAAAGTAGTGTAAAAATTGTCAGGATAAATAGCTTTGTCTGCAAAATTAGTTTATAGTTACATAAGTGATGGGAAGTGGCCCCCGACCAATGTAGTTATACTTTATGATGTATTTAACAGTTTCTTCTTTGTGTAATTTTAAGTCCGATGACTTCTGGAGCTAGATTTAAGTGTTTTTCAGCTTTTCCTTGTAACTGCTTTTCAGCATCTTAATTTGTTACGGCAGGTAATATCTATTTCATACCCTGCTTTAAAAGATACATACAACAAGTAGTTGTTTTCCCTGTTTAAACTTTTGTTTTATTTTGCATCCAACCAGAATCGTTAATGATATAAAAAAACTAGAAAAACATGACTGTCCTATCGTATTACTTTGTCTTTCTATGTTGTCGTAGATGAAGTCTGAAAACCAATTTCTAAAAATGCTGCAATTTGATGTGTCCATCATGATTTTAACCAAACCAAGCACCTTGTTTACCCTTTTGTCCGGGTTATGAAAGTGCAGGTGACATTTCGTTCCAAGGAAAAAAAATCAATTCTGGTTTAAATTTCAAACACTTAATGATTTTTACCTTATCATTTTTACCCTGTTTCAAAATTGACCCCACATTTGGCCGTAACGTAATAATACAACACAATGTATGCATAACATTCAGTTTTCTAACAATTTTATTTTTGTTGGTGAGTTTCTACCTGATTGACTGTTGATAACATTTAAATTTGTTCCATGTTTGTGTGGTTTGCAATACATACATGTGGTTTAGCAATACAGACATGTGGTTTGCAATACAGCTATGTGGTTTGCAGTACAACCATGTTGTCTTTGCAGTACAGTCATATGGTTTGCAATACAGTCATGTGTTTTGAAACAGTCTTGTGGTTTGCAATATAGCCATATAGATTGCAATACAGCCATGTGGTTTACAATACAGCCATGTGGTTTTTGTAGTACAGTCGTATGGTTTGCAATACAGTCATGTGTTTTGCAATACAATCGTGGTTTGCAATACAGCCACATGGTTTGCAATACAACCATGCAGCCACATGGTTTGCAAAACAGCCACATGGTTTGCAATACAGACACATGGTTTGCAATACACCATGTGGTTTTTGCAGTACAGTCATATGGTTTGTAATACAGGCATGTGTTTTGCAATACAGCCATGTGGTTTGCAATACAGACATGTGGTATGCAATACAGTCATGAGGTTTGCAATATAAATACAGCCATGTTGTTTGCAATACAGCGATATGGTTGTTGCAGTACAGTTATATGGTTTGCAATATAGTCATGCACTTTACAATATAGCCATGTGGTTTTCCTGTACAGCCATGTGGTTTGCAATATAATTACAGTCATGTGGTTTGCAATACAGCCATGTGATTTACAATACAGCCATGTGGTTTGCAATACAGCCATATGGTTTGCAATACAGCCATTTGGTTTGCAATACAGCCATATGGTTTGCAATACAGCCATGTGGTTTGCCATTTTGTTTTGCAATACAGCCACATGGTATAGCAATACAGCCATGTGATTTACTGTACAGCCATGTGGTTTGCAATGCAGAAATGTGGTTTGCAATGCAGACATGTGTTTTTTTATACAGCCATGTGGTTGGCAATACAGCTGTGGTATGGCAGTACAGTCATGTGATTTCTATAAAAGCCATGTTGTTGGCAATACAGATATGTGGTTGGCAATACAGAACTGTGGTTTACAATACAGACATGTGGTTGGCAATACAGACATGTGGTTGGCAATATAGACATGTGGTTTGCAATACAGCCATATGGTTTGCAGTCCAGCCATGTGGTTTGCCATTTTGTTTTGCAATACAGCCACATGGTATAGCAATACAGCCATGTGATTTACTGTACTGCCATGTGGTTTGCAATACAGAAATGTGGTTTGCAATGCAGACAAGTGGTTTGCAATACAGCCATGTGGTTTGCAATACAGCTGTGGTATGGCAGTACAGTCATGTGATTTCTAAACAGCCATGTTGTTGGCAATACAGATATGTGGTTGGCAATACAGAACTGTTGGCAATATAGACATGTGGTTTGCAATACAGACATGTGGTTGGCAATACAAACATGAGATTTACTATACAGCCATGTGATTTACTATACAGCCATGCGGTTGGAAATAATCATTTGTCTGCATTCCAGCACACCCAAATACTTGTATAATCCTGATGTTAGCACAGTATATCTTGTTTCACAACTAGTATAGTACCATTTAAAATAGTAGCATAACCTTTATATTATTCCTTTCCTTTTGGGTACCTTAGTATTTGAAAACAATGGTTGCCCCTGAAAGACTGTTAATGAAGAGCAACTTTTAATAAATACAACACCTCTTTTGGTATATTTGTTTTGTGAAAACCTACATGACTGTCAGTCAGTTTAATTCTCGCAGTTTAATTCTCGCAACTGTTTATACAGTAACAATTATAATGCCCATGACCTGTCCTATCATATACACTATATAATGTCCATGCATTCTGTGTTTTAGTTCAAACACACTTTAAGAGATACAATAAGGAGGGTAAAGATGACCACTGTGTTGGAATGACAACTTTGACGTAGAGTAGTGCACCCTTTTTCTATCTATACTTCGAGGGGTGAATACAGAACTACTGGAACTGTATATACATAAAGAACAAGATTCAGTAATTTTGTATTGACCCCTCAACATGTTTGGAGAGCCTTTAGTCACTACATCTTTAAATCACTTTGGAATCTGGACACTTGGTTTAGGAACATAAAAAAATGTGCTGAGATGATGGACACGCATACTTGTTGACAGGTAGACTTTGACATTTAAATAGGGAGTGTTTGCATCAACTTGCATAGGCACTCTGGTAGGGAGTGTTTGTCCCATCTTGACTAGGCACTCTGGTGGGGAGTGTTTGCCCCATGCTGATTTGCCACCCTGGTAGAGAGTGTTTGCCCCATCTTGACTAGGCACTCTGGTGGGGAGTGTTTGTCCCATGCTGATTTGCCACCCTGGTAGAGAGTGTTTGCCCCATCTTGACTAGGCACTCTGGTGGGGAGTGTTTGCCCCATGCTGATTTGCCACCCTGGTAGAGAGTGTTTGCCCCATCTTGACTAGGCACTCTGGTGGGAGTGTTTGCCCCATCTTGACTAGGCACTCTGGTAGGGAGTGTTTGCCCCATCTTGACTAGGCACTCTGGTAGGGAGTGTTTGTCCCATCCTGACTAGGCACCCCTGTTAGTGAGTATTTGCCCAATGCTGATTTACCACCCTGGTAGGGAGTGTTTGCACCAGCCTGACTAGGCATCCTGGTAGGGAGTGTTTGCCCCATCCTGACTAGACAATCTGGTAAGGATTGTTTGCCCCATCCTGACCAAGGCACAGGTAGGGAGTTTGCCCCATTCTGACTAGTCACCTTGATTGGGAGTATTTGCACCATTCTGACTAGACATCCTGGTTGGGAGTGTTTGCCCCATTCTGACTAGTCACCCTGGTTGGGAATGTTTGCACCATCATGACTAGACAATCTGGTAGGGAGTGTTTGCCCCATCCTGACTAGGCACCATGGTAGGAAGTGTATGCACCATCTTGACTAGGCACCTTGGTAGGTAGGGAGTGTTTGCACCATTTTGACAAAGAACCCTCTTTTACTCCCCACACAAAAAAATGGCATAATAGCGTAAAATATTGAACTTTCTGTAGACTAAATTAGTTTGTTTTTATTTAAACCTTTTCACTAACAGTTTTAAAATTTTCTTTTCATATCTGATACTGATATCTGATACTGAAGGTGTACATTTACTTAGATTAAGAATGTAATGCTGTCTAAAAGACACTTGAGCAAAGTATATTTATTTATCTATCTAATGGTTTATGTGTGTACCATTTTTTTTAACAGCAAACAAACATCAAAATAATGGAAAGAAAGAAGCAGATAGCGCAGGAATTTTCCGACCTGATTGTCTACTGTATAGCTGTACAGTTGGATCTAGAGAGTAAGTAAGAGTAGTTATAGATCCTCCATAGTCAGGTCTAGAGTTACCAGACCTGGTTGTCTACTGTATAGCTGTACAGTTGGATCTAAATAGTAAGTAAGAGTTATAGGTCCTGGTTGACTACTCCATAGTTGGATCTAGAGTTACCAGACCTGGTAGTCTATCTCATAGTTGGATCTAGAGTTACCAGACCTAGTTGTCTATCCCATAGTTTGATGTAGAGTAACCAGACCTGTTTGTCTATCCCATAGTTTGATCTAGAGTAACAGACCTGATTGTCTATCCCATAGTTGGATCTAGAGTAACCAGACCTGGTTGTCTATCCCATAGTTGGATCTAGAGTAACCAGACCTGATTGTCTATGCCATAGTTGGATCTAGAGTTACCAGACCTAGCTGTCTATCCCATAGTTGGATCTAGAGTAATCCGACCTGTTTGTCTATCCCATAGTTAGATCTAGAGTAACCATACCTGATTGTCTATCCCATAGTTGGATCTAGAGTAACCAGACCTGGTTGTCTATCCCATAGTTGGATCTAGAGTAACCAGACCTGGTTGTCTAGAGTAACCAGACCTGATTGTCTATCCCATAGTTGGATATAAAGTAACCATACCTGGTTGTCTATCCCATAGTTGGATCTAGAGTTACCAGACCTAGTTGTCTATCCCATAGTTGGATCTAGAGTAACCAGAACTGATTGTCTCCAGACCTGGTTGTCTATACCATAGTTGGATCTAGAGTAACCAGACCCATAGTTGGATCTAGAGTAACCAGACCTGGTTGTCTATCCCATAGTTGGATCTAGAGTAACCAGACCTGGTTATCTATCCCATATTTGGATCTAGAGTTACCAGACCTAGTTGTCTATCCCATAGTGGGGCCTAGAGAGTAAGTCGGAGATCCTGGTTGTCTAACTCATCGTCGGATCTAGAGTTACCAGACATGGTTGTCTATCCCATAGTTGGATCTAAAGTAACCAGACCTGGTTTTCTACCTCATAGTTGGATCTAGAGTTACCAGACCTGATTGTCTACCCCATAGTTGGATCTAGAGTAACCAGACCTGGTTGTCTATTTCATAGTTTGATCTAGAGTTACCAGACCTGATTGTCTACCCCATAGTGTGGATCTAGAGTAACCAGACCTGATTGTCTATCCCATAGTTTGATCTAGAGTTACCAGACCTGATTGTCTATCCCATAGTTGAATCTAGTTGAATCTAGAGTAACCAGACCTAGTTGTCTATCTCATAGTTGGATCTAGAGTTACCAAACCTAGTTGTCTACCCCATAGTTGGGTCTAGAGTTACCAGACCTGATTGTCTACCCAATAGCTGGATCTAACAATTGTTTTCAGTCATTAACTAAATTGATTAAAACTAATTAAATGGGAACATGTGTATTTTATTGTACAATTTCTTGGAAGATATAGGCCTTTTGTCACATTATATTTTGAATTTATGAAGCAATTCTTACATCTGTTTGTACTGTTTTGCAGAGTTAGCCTTGGGACCAGGCAATCATCAGGAAATGTCTTCATTCCAAGAAACCAAAGCTGAAAAACTCTGCACCAAATCAAAAGCGAAACAGTTAATACAATATCCTTAAGTGCCTATAAAAGATATATCACAGCCTTGCTTGCAGACTATTTGGAACTGTTAAAGAACTAACCCACCAAATAGCAGCAAATTTACATTACAATACGGTTTATCAAACTCTTTCCAGGTGTTTAGGTCACATATTAATGTATATGTGCTGATTAAAAGTTCAGATGTATTCACGGCTCTTAAAATACCCGTGATTGAAAAAGGGTAAAGTGAATTATGAATTGGTAATTCTCAAAATATGCAAGTTATGTATATACCTTAAAATGGTGTACTGATCTATGTTAGTGGTAGCAGTAGCCAAAATAGCCAATGGCAACTAGATCTTCAGAAATGATCTTAAAAAGCAGTATGTTTTTGCATTTTGTTGGAATATTTTATTAAATTTGAGTATGTTTTCACAATTTTGAACATTTTGGCTGATACTCTCCAGACCTTAGAGCCAACATAGCAGATGTTATAAAACTAGGCTGTTGTTGGCGGGATAACTACTTTAATGTATTTGTCACAGCTTTGCTGGCAGGACGTGTTACTGTTGTATAATTCAACTTCTGATGTTTTCATATTGCCTTAACTCTTCTCACATACAACCGGCGACAATTAAGTCGCGTGTATCCAAAGGGGCCACGTGTAGATTCGTCCAATTACAACCCCATGCCCATGTGGAACTGTGGCTCTCAGCTGTGCGCCCTCAACTATCAGACCCCAGATAGATCAATGCAGCTTAATCAGGGACGCTTCACCCTCAATGCAATGTAAGTCAAACTTGTACTATCAGCCCCCAGACAGACCTCAATGCATTTTGTTTAGACTATGTTTAGAGTGATTTATGAGAGATTTACAAGAGCAGTTTATGGGATTTTAATGACAATGTTTTAGGACTTTGTTTAGGGAGATTTTTGAGGGATTTATAAGAGCAGTTTATAGCACTTGAATAATTATGTATTACAACAATGTTTAGGGTGATTTATTGGGGATTTACAAGAACAGTTCATGGCATTTTAATGACAATGTTTAGGGTGATTTGTTGGGGAATTACAAGAACAGTTTATGGCAGTTTATTGACAGTGTTTAGGGTGATTTATTGGGGATTTACAAGAACAGTTTATGGCAGTTTAATGACAATGTTTAGGGTGATTTATTGGGGATTTACAAGAACAGTTTATGGCAGTTTAATGACAATGTTTAGGGTGATTTATTGGGGATTTACAAGAACAGTTTATGGCAGTTTAATGACAATGTTTAGGGTGATTTTATTTGTGATTCATAAGAATAGGTTATGGCATTTTAATGACAATGTTTTGGAACTATGTTTTGGGACTATAGAGTGATTTATGAGGGATTTACAAAAGCAGTTTATGGCTTATTAATGACAATGTTTTGGGATTATGTTTGAGGGATTTAGGAAAGCAGTTTGTGGCCTTTTAATGACTATGTTTTGGGACTAAGTTTAGGGTGATTTATGAGGGATTTATAAGAGCAGTTTATGGCATTTTAATGGCAATGTTTTGGGACTATGTTTAGGGTGATTTATTTGTGATTTATAAGTACAGTTTATGGCATTTTAATGACAATGTTTTGGGACTATGTTTAAGGTGATTTATTTGTGATTTATAAGAACAGTTTATGGCATTTTAATGACAATGTTTTAGGACTATATTTAGGGTGATTTATTGGGGATTTATAAGAGCAGTTTATAGCATTTGAGTAATTATATATTGCAACAATGTTTAGGGTGATTTATTGGGGATTTACAAGAACAGTTTATGGCAGTTTAATGACAATGTTTAGGGGGATTTATAAGAGCAGATTGTAGCATTTGAGTAATTATGTATTGCAACAATGTTTAGGGTGATTTATTGGGGATTTACAAGAACAGTTTATGGCAGTTTTATGACTATGTTTTGGGACTATAGAGTGATTTATGAGGGATTTACAAAAGCGGTTTATGGCATATTAATGACAATGTTTTGGGACTATTTTGAGGGATTTAGGAAAGCAGTTTATGGCATTTTAATGACTATGTTTTGGGACTATGTTTAGGGTAATTTATGAGGGATTTACAAAAACAGTTGGCATTTTAATGACTGTGGTTTGGGACTATAGAGTAATATATGAGGGATTTACGAAAGCAGTTTATGGCATTTTAATGACCATGTTTTGGAACTATGCAGTTTAGGGTGAATTATGAGGGATTTACAAAAGCAGTTTATGGCATTTTAATGAAGACTATATATTGGGACTATGTTAGGGTGATTTATCAGGGATTTACAAGAGCAGTCAATGGCATTTTAATGAAGACTATATATTGGGACTATGTTAGGGTGATTTATCAGGGATTTACAAGAGCAGTCAATGGCATTTTAATGAAGACTATATATTGGGACTATGTTAGGGTGATTTATCAGGGATTTACAAGAGCAGTTAATGACATTGTGATGACAATGTTTCAGTGACTTTGTGATGACTTTATATTGCAGGTGTGGCTATGTTCTGCAGCCAGAATGTATGAGGGCAGATGAATACTCGCCATTCGACAAGAAGTCCATAGGCGTGGATCCACTAACAATTTCAATTACAGTTAGTCATTTACAAACCTATAGAAACTTACTTAATACTTTTTGAAAAAACACAAAATGTTTGTATGAGAATTGAGATTCTACAAAAATAAAAGCTCTGTAGAAGATTCCTGTCTTGCCAAAATGTTGTTTATAACAGGAATTCAATATTGTAATTACTTTCAAAAAAGGGAAATTCACACCTTTTAGAGATATTTAAGTCAATTTAGATAAGCAGTTGATTGTCAAAAATATGCTGAGAGGTATACCAAAAGATTTAAAAAAGGAATGCTCAGAGTTTTTCTAAATATACTGAACCAAACAGCTGACGCACCAGTAGACAATACCAATAATAACAATCGATAAATCCAACAAATTTCATTCTGAACGAGACATGACTGTAAATTTAAAAAAATCATTCATATCACCCGTCTCAAACGGTACCAGTCGTCATATTATAAATTCATACATTAAAGGTGTTGTGGGAAGTTGACTGAAGTGTGGGAAGTTGACTGAAGTGTGGGAAGTTGACTGAAGTGTGGGAAGTTGAGTAAAGTGCGGGAAGTTGACTGAAGTTTGTGGGAAGTTGACTGAAGTGTGGGAAGTTGACTGAAGTGTGTGGGAAGTTGGAAGTTGACTGAAGTGTGTGGGAAGTTGACTGAAGTGTGGGAAGTTGACTGAAGTGTGTGGGAAGTTGACTGAAGTGTGGGAAGTTGGAAGTTGACTGAAGTGTGTGGGAAGTTGACTGAAGTGTGTGGGAAGTTGACTGAAGTGTGGGAAGTTGACTGAAGTGTGTGGGAAGTTGACTGAAGTGTGGGAAGTTGGAAGTTGACCGAAGTGTGGGAAGTTGACTGAAGTGTGGGAAGTTGACTGAGATGTATGGACATTTTGTAGCAGATCTGTTTTCATTTCCAGGTTATAGGAGCTCGGCACCTGAAGAAGTCGAAGCGTGGTTTAGTTAGTCCATTTGTAGAGATTGAAGTGGTAGGCTTAGATTGTGATAATAGTGAATTCAAAACAGTCACTGTCCGTGAGTATTGTCTTCATTTATCTTAAATAGGCTATAAAAAAATATATATATATTTTATATGAGTGTCTATTTTCTTTCAAACTTCAAAAATTTAATTCACGCTATTGTCATCAAAACCACCTGTTGCAATGGTTAAAAGAGTTTTTTAATTAAACATATTTTAATCAAACTTATTTGATTATTTAAATCGAATGTTGTGTCTGGGTCAGCCAACCTTAATAAAGTGTAGGTTAACAGTTTTATATAAGGTTAAAACTAATGTAATCTGCTGGCCATGCTTTTTGCTGAATATATAGATCTACTTCTAGATATAGGTTTTAAGATTTGTTTGAAGATCTGCAAAAATGCGACAAGGTTTTATTTTAGAATAAATGGGTTATTTCAGGTGACAATGGGTTAAATCCTGTTTGGAGTAGAGAATCTACGGAGTTTGACATCGTATGTCCAGACCTCACAATGCTCAGATTTGTTGTGCAAGATGAAGATGTGTTTGGAGAACCAAATTTTCTTGGGCAGGCTACTTTCCCAGTGAAATGTCTACGGTCAGGTTGGTACTACTTAGTTCATTTACATTCTCATTAATGCCCTCGGACAGGCTACCTTCCCAGTGAAATGTCTACAGACAGGTTGGTACTGCTTAGTTTATTTACATTCTCATTAATGCCCTCAGGCAGGCTACTTTCCCTGTGAAATGTCTACGGTCAGGTTGGTACTGCTTACTTCATTTGCATTCTCATTAATGCCCTCAGGCAGGCTACTTTCCCAGTGAAATGTCTACGGTCAGGTTGGTACTGCTTACTTCATTTGCATTCTCATTAATGCCCTCAGGCAGGCTACTTTCCCAGTGAAATGTCTACAGTCAGGTTGGTACTGCTTACTTCATTTACATTCTCAATGCCCTCAGGCAGGCTACTTTCCCAGTGAAATGTCTACGGTCAGGTTGGTACTGCTTACTTCATTTGCATTCTCATTAATGCCCTCAGGCAGGCTACTTTCCCAGTGAAATGTCTGCGGTCAGTTGGGTACTACTACTTTATTTACTCTCATTAACTCCCTCGGCAGGCTACTTTCCCAGTGAAATGTCTACGGTCAGGTGGGTACTGCTACTTTATTTATTCTCATTAACGCCCTCGGGCAGGCTACTTTCCCAGTGAAATGTCTACGGTTAGGTGGGTACTGCTTAGTTTATTTATTCTCACTAATGCCCTCGGGCAGGCTACTTTCCCAGTGAAATGTCTACGGTCAGGTGGGTACTGCTTAGTTTATTTATTCTCATTAATGCCCTCGGGCAGGCTACTTACCCAGTGAAATGTCTACGGTTAGATGGGTACTGCTACTTTATTTATTCTCATTAATGACCTCGGGCAGGCTACTTTCCCAGTGAAATGTCTACGGTTAGGTGGGTACTGCTTAGTTTATTTATTCTCATTAATGCCCTCGGGCAGGCTACTTTCCCAGTGAAATGTCTACGGTCAGTTGGGTTCTGCTTAGTTTATTTATTCTCATTAACGCCCTCGGGCTTGCTACTTTCCCAGTAAAAATGTCTACGATTAGGTGGGTACTGCTACTTTATTTATTCTCATTAATGCCCTCGGGCAGGCTACTTTCCCAGTGAAATGTCTACGGTCAGGTGGGTACTGGTACTTTATTTATTCTCATTAATGCCCTCGGGCAGGCTACTTTCCCAGTGAAATGTCTACGGTCAGGTGGGTACTGCTACTTTATTTACTCTCATTAACTCCCTCGGCAGGCTACTTTCCCAGTGAAATGTCTACGGTCAGGTGGATACTGCTACTTTATTTATTCTCATTTATGCCCTCAGGCAGGCTACCTTCCCAGTGAAATGTCTATGGTCAGGTGGGTACTGCTTAGTTTATTTATTCTCATTAACGCCCTCGGGCAGGCTACTTTCCCAGTGAAATGTCTACGGTCAGGTGTATACTGCTACTTTATTTATTCTCATTAATGCCCTCGGGCAGGCTACCTTCCCAGTGAAATGTCTATGGTCAGGTGGGTACTGCTTAGTTTATTTATTCTCATTAACGCCCTCGGGCAGGCTACTTTCCCTGTGAAATGTCTACGGTTAGGTGGGTACTGCAACTTTATTTATTCTCATTAATGCCCTCGGGTAGGCTACCTTCCCATTCAAATGTCTATGGTCAGGTGGGTACTGCTTAGTTTATTTATTCTCATTAATGCCCTCGGGCAGGCTACTTTCCCAGTGAAATGTCCATGGTTAGGTGGGTACTGCTACTTTATTTATTCTCATTAATGCCCTCGGGCAGGCTACTTTCCCAGTGAAATGTCTATGGTCAGGTGGGTACTGCTTAGTTTATTTATTCTCATTAACGCCCTCGGGCAGGCTACTTTCCCAGTGAAATGTCTACGGTTAGGTGGGTACTGCTACTTTATTTATTCTCATTAATGCCCTTGGGCAGGCTACTTTCCCAGTGAAATGTCTATGGTCAGGTGGGTACTGCTTAGTTTATTTATTCTCATTAACGCCCTCGGGCAGGCTACTTTCCCAGTGAAATGTCTACGGTTAGGTGGGTACTGCTACTTTATTTATTCTCATTAATGCCCTCGGGCAGGCTACTTTCCCAGTGAAATGTCTACGGTTAGGTGGGTACTGCTACTTTATTTATTCTCATTAACGCCCTCGGGCAGGCTACTTTCCCAGTGAAATGTCTACGGTTAGGTGGGTACTGCTACTTTATTTATTGTCATTAACGCCCTCGGGCAGGCTACTTTCCCAGTGAAATGTCTACGGTCAGGTTGGTACTGCTAACTTGACTGAATCACATTAACGCCCTTGGGTATGGTTATATTTTACAAACATTTTGGTGGGTTAAAAAAGGACAAATATGATATAAATTGTTTTTCGATACGACATGCTGCTATGGATAAGACTATGTTGCTAGGGATAAGATGTGTTGCCAGGGATAAGACTTATGTTGCTAGGGATAAGACTATGTTGCTAGGGATAAGACTTATGTTACTAGGGATAAGCCAGGTTGCTAGGGATAAGACATGTTTCTAGATTAAGACTAAGTTGCTAGGGATAAGACAAGCTGCTAGGGATAAGACATGTTGCTAGGGATAAGACATGTTGCTAGGGATAAGACTTATGGTGCTAGGGATAAGACTATGTTGCTAGGGATAAGACTTATGTTACTAGGGATAAGCCAGGTTGCTAGGGATAAGACATGTTTCTAGATTAAGACTAAGTTGCTAGGGATAAGACAAGCTGCTAGGGATAAGACATGTTGCTAGGGATAAGACATGTTGCTAGGGATAAGACTTATGGTGCTAGGGATAAGACTATGTTGCTAGGGATAAGACTTATGTTACTAGGGATAAGCCAGGTTGCTAGGGATAAGACATGTTGCTAGATTAAGACTAAGTTGCTAGGGATAAGACAAGCTGCTAGGGATAAGACATGTTGCTAGGGATAAGACATGTTGCTAGGGATAAGACAAGCTGCTAGGGATAAGACTATGTTGCTAGGGATAAGACGTGTTGCTAGGGATAAGACTATGTTGCTAGGGATAAGACATGTTGCTAGGGATAAGACTTATGTTGCTCGTGATGACTTCGGTTTATTTAACCTACCACATTATTGTTTGTTTTATAAATCTGTTTTCTCTCTCTCTCACTTTCTCTTTTTCTCTTTTTCTTTATATACCTGTTGCGTGATCTTTTCTCTCTTTCTTTATCTGTATATACCTTATTTCTTATTCCATATCTATATTCTTCTTTCTTTCCATTCAACTATTATTCTTTCTCATACTGCCCTAATTATAAAATTACCACATTTATTTACAGGTTACAGAAGTGTACCGTTAAAGAATGAGTATAGTGAACCATTAGAGCTAGCCTCTTTACTTGTAAATATTGAAATGAGAAATCCAAAGGTAAGAAATGTACAGTTTTCCTTCTCTTTTTCTCCTTCCAACACATGCTGTGTTTGTTTAAGAATTATATGTGATGAAACAATTAGAATGTCAGAGAGAAATAGAGATATTGGAGTTCGATATTACATTTTGGGTTGACAAGTCAGGAGTTAGAGACAATGATTGTATTTGATGGTTACCATGAGTTTGTGACTTTAAATGAGACGCCATAAGAGAGATTTGAGATATAAAGCAATTTAGATAAAGGTACCATATAAAATGAGTGAGATATCTTGTTATGTGCCTGCCATATATATGATAAAAAGGCGGGATGATGTCATCGTTCCAAAATGGCTGCCTCCATTTATGTTTCTTTACAGCTTTTCAAAAGGTCATATCTCCTTTATTTTTCATGGCATTTTTATAATTCTTTCAGCTTTTTTCACGTTTTTCAGAGCCCTTTAAAATAACCTGTTTGAAAATAGTGCATCAACCCCTTTAAAGTCTCAATAAAAATTGAAGATTTCAAGAAAATATCTCAGTTATCTATATTATCTATTTAATATAGTTCATTAAAATACTGAATGCTGATTGGTTATTCGGAGGTTTAAAAGTCAATATCTCTCACGTTAACCTTCATACATTAACCGTTATTAAAGACGTCATGTTTAATGCCAGAAAACACGTTAACTGTTGAGACATCATTTTAAACATTGGATGCAAAACAACAATGCAATGAAATGATGCATAAAAACCCATGTGAGATAAAAAATAATATTTCCAGCAGGTTTATATTGTACGAGATCAAAACCTGTTCAAGTCCGGCCCACCTGGTATTGATCTGGGAAAATATAAACCCGCTGGAAACATTTCATTGAAATAATTATTTATAGGAGGAGGAAGACAGCGAGTTGTACTCCTGTCTACAAGACCTGCGAGACAAGAAGGAGGACCTGGCGACCCGACTGGCAGAGCTGGAGATCCGCGGAGACACTTCCTCCATTCAGCAGTATCGCAGTCGGCTGGAGGAGACTGAGGAATGCATAATAGCGAAGAATAAAGAAAGAATGCAAAGGAAGTATGTATTTCTTACTAATAATATCTATAAAATTATGTAAGCCCTTCCCCACCTCGCATATTTCTTACTAACAAAAGTTATAAAATTGTTTAAACCGTAATCTTTCCTCTCACATTGAAGAAAGTGTGTATTTTGTATTTAACACATCCATAACATTTATTAAGGCTCTCTGATTCTGAATAATTAATGCATAGAAAATGTGTGTTCCATACATAAGACACAACTTGATGTTACCGTAAGCACTACTCATACTAATCTCAAAATAAACTAGAAAACTAATAATTCATGTTTACTTGAGTATTAATGATAGAGTATTGAAAATCTTAATCAAGGTAGAAGTCTGTTCATAGGATTGCATGATTCTTTTAGCAACTTAAAGTGGCGAAAACTTGTTTTATTAGATGTTTAATTGCACTCTGCAACACGAGCCCAGTATATAGCTACACGTGCCGACTGCACTTTGCATTACTTCAAGGATTGGTGTCATTTTGGAGGTCCTAGTTCACATCAGAAGTATGCAATTTATGTCAAATATATCAAAGATCTATTGTTCAGGGCACTTGTTTCAGCCAAAGGTTTTTCAGCATTCACATGGACAATTGTATTAATATATACATGAAGTATATACCAGTAGAACAGGAAGTTTTAGTGGTAAATAAAAATACTTTACTTTTCAAAATCGGTCGAGAAATAAATATTTTACAGTCAAAATACTTTTTTGGTCTTTTTCCATGTAAATTCCTTGTTGCTGGGATTGCAGAAAATTAAGAAATCTCAAATAACTTCAGTTAGCCCTAATATTTTTCTATAAAACTTTCAGTCTTAATTTACTTTATTAGATTTTTGCGCACAATATGACCTATTTATGTGTCGACGTGCCGTAAAACACCATTCATTCATTTAATTTACATCAAAATTTTGCATTAAAAATGCCCTATCAAAAACAACTTTCACCTGCTAAATTTCTATTTCTCAACCGATTTTGAAAAGTAAGGTATTTTAATTTTTTATACAACTAAACATTTCTGTTTCACTGTTTTATAGGTACTAGTTAAATTTTGTCTAAAAATACTAAAAACAAGCGCCCCAAACAATAGTTCCATGACAAGAGAAGCATTGTATGCAGCTAAATGTGTCAACTATATATATATGTGTTGTTTTTGTGCATTTGTGTTCCACAGTAACAATAACCTATAATGATATTAAGTGTTGTTTTGCATATGTGTTGTATGGCATGTAGCCTATATAGTGTCATTATAGTTATGCCATCAGTGTTGTTGAATCAGTGTTGTTGATTTATATTTCCTGCCTATAATTAGCTCCTATGGCCATTTTGTACAGCCTTTCTACTTTACTTTTTTTTATCAAAAAAAGGGAAAACACCATTTTGTTGGACTTTAATGGGGAAAGCATGTGGTTAATTAAAAGTTCAAATCTGGAGTGTTTCTAATTTATTGAAGAAAAGAAAATTCTGTAAGTTTAATTTTTATTTAGGGTTGTTTTTGTACTTTTCAGCATGGTAGGTTAAAGGGACACATGGCAATCTGGACTGTTAAACATACTGAGTGCTTGTTTTTCTTCACATTATTTGCAAAACATGAGAATTTAAGTTGTCTAAAACATATTATTTTGTCATTTATTTCTAATTGTGAGTAAAACACATACATTTTATATTAACCCTTAACCCGCTAAGCCAGACTATAGTAGCCTTTGTGTCCATTGTAAACCCAGATCAGAGTAACTCGCAAGCTGATCAGGGTTCACAATGTCCAGCTGCTGATCAGTCATTTCCCCCCAAATACCCCTTTGTCACATAAATGGAATGGTCTTAATTCAAAGAAAGAACAGATTGCCATGTGTACTTCAAAATTGGTTTGCAGAATGTCAGTGGCTCTACCCAGGTTCCTGCCCTTGCACGTAAATTGCCCAAAAGGGCACCTGGTTTTCCTCGACTAATGGAAGCTGGAAAGTCGCCTTATCACTTTTATTGTTGCTGCGACTATAAAATCCAATTCATTTCCTTCAAAATTGCTCTTGTGAGCCAGGATTTATAGTTACGGAATGGCAAAATGATTTTTTACCGGTAGATAACATGGCAAAACCAAGTTTGATAATCTTCAGATGGCTATTCAGTGAACATTCTATAACTGTTTATTGCACGAGTAGTAAATATGGCACCACTTACTAGAGTGTTACTTGGATCTAGAGCAAAACTATGAGAAATGCTGCCATACTATAACAAGCCTTACTAATTAATCTTTAGAGTATATCGTACAATGCCAATAAAATACAAAATGGCCATGAGAGAAGCAATATGTAGTGAAACCCCCTTGACTATCTGTACTAATATCCTGCAGGAACTTGAAATATAAACATGAGTGACCAGCGAAATTGGTGAGTGTTCTACCCCATACTTACACGAACATCATATATAGCTGGAGTGTATCAAAGATGGCGTCTGCGTTCCTGATGGTCGTTCACTATCAATAATTGATACAAAATGAAAAGATTAAGAAGTATACAGTCAGTGTAACAACTATCAGAAAGTTTTCAGGGGTAATGCAGGATTTTAGAGATAAAAAACTTGACACCCGGTGAAAATTATATATAAATACAACAATTGGCAGATGTATGCTTTATTTCAAGGATTTTGAACACATTTTGTCCGATTTTAATGATAAATAAGCCCACGGGCGTCGTATGCCGGGTCCATCCCTGGATCCGCCCCTAACAGGCACTTTGATAGTCTGTATATTTAAAGAAAAGTGAAACAATTATTTTTTTAGAAACATTTCTGTGCTATTTTGCAAGTGAACGACCATCCATTGTGACTATTTGGATGACTAGAGCTAGTTAATTACACCAGGACCTAATACACTAGTCCCGCCATATAGCCGCTCCATGGCAGTTACATGGTAAAAACACGTCGTAATGATAGCCCCCATTTTCAGGTTTATCAAGTTCCCAGAGTGATTATAGTGGGACAGATAACTGTAAGCTGTTTAACTGTCTTTCTCCCTAAGATACCTGAATATAGTATATATATTTCAGATGGTACAATCAATTAGCATATTCTGAAATATATTTTGCTTCGTATAGTAGGTACCTTTAAATTAGATAATTTTGAAAATCCTGTTCCTGCATATAGCCATTTGGGGTAATATAAAATTTAATACCAAAAGGTGAGGCGCTTATTACGACATCTTACTTTACCATTATACAATTTGAACCAGTGCAATAGAATGACTGCATTATACACAAAGATGGCAAAGTCGCTTTGATTTTTGTCAAAGAAATTTAAATTCAGAAACATGCAATTTTAACTCGCATAAAATCCTTTAACTATGTTAATGAAATTTTAAAAATTGATGAATTTTGAGATATTTGTTGATGTTACAGAAAAGTCAAAGAGGCAGCTATATGGTTTATATAGGTGGACAGGTCAGCCTGATTATAGACATGAATATGGTAATGTTTTTTATCATTTAATATATGCTGCTATTATAGTGCTGGTGACTTTGGCAAATTGGTGCAAATGGATAATGAGTACGACATACACTGACACCACTGGTAATATTGGGTCTGTCTCTAGACACCACGTCTAGTGGGCAGCAGACGCGCGTCACTCAGATCTCCATTTGTTTGCAGAAATGACATTTCTGTTTGAAGTTTTTGTGCTTTTTGTGTCGACATACATTAAAACATCATTCATTCATTCCATTTGAATTGAAAACAATGGGTTTTAACACCACCCCTCGACTGGCTCCCTACCTTTGTGATTAGTGTTTTAGTTTGACTATTTGCAATCAGAGTAAACATAAAATTGTGTAATAAATATTTTGTGAATTGGTTTGTTCAACCACTTATATTTGAAGCCACATTGTCGAAAGGGGAGATAACACAGATATTTGTTCTGTTCTATAAATAAACATTGATGGGAGCCTTTCCAGGTGCATCTAGGTAACTGAGATAGACAAGTGTTGAAGGACTCTGTAGATACTAGTGCAAAATAATGCATACATTAAAAAACAATTTAAACTGGTGCTTGTAATACCACAATACTTATATGTGTCAGTTACCCGGGATGTTAATTTAAACCTTCAGGACAAACTTTAGTACACACAGTTTGGATCGGGACTCTCTAGATGACCCTTTGTCGAGGCAGATGCATGTAGATAACTGTTACAAAATCAGAAATAGTCACTGCAAACAAATGGAGATTTTGTATATACTTCTCTTCTCTAGGAATGCCATGTTCATGTATCACTATTAGAACTGATTACTGATTCTAATGCACTTAGCAACAATCCTTCATTAAATTTTATTTCAATGTGACCCTCAGTACATGTCTCAAAATGAGATGCACTAAAATCAGGTCAACCAAAATGGAAATTGTTACTTCGATAGTATATCAGCATTTAACGAGCGCATGTCGTGTTTAAATTTATACTGTCGCATATATTCAAAATTTCAAGACAGATAACCATATTATATAAGAGTAAGTTGAGATACGCATGTACACTGAACAAAATTTCTAAGTATCATCTTTCTTAACTTGCAGAATGTCGGTGAATCTACCCAGGTGCCCGCCCATGCACGTAAATTGCTCAAAAGGGCACCTGGTGTTCCTCCACCAATGGAAGCTGGAAAGTCGCCTTATCTTAACTAATTTTCTTTTTTTAAATATATTTTAGAATAGATATATGATAAGTATTTTGTTTTGACCCATAGTTTGTAAAACATTTATTTTTTGTTTAAATTGTTACATCTTTTGAGAGTTACCCTCCCTTTATATGAAAACATGAAATGTGCTGATAAAACACATGAGTCAAAGATCACTTAAAGATATAAAATTCTTAAAATTGGTATGAAATAATAGAAAAAAATATAAATATTTGACCCATTTATTGCAGATTAAAATGAAATATGGATAATTTTAAATTACCTCCCTTTAAATTGAATCTTGTTTGAAATTCAAGTAACTGTAATTCAGCGTTAACATTAAATATTTCGAAAATTTCTTTTGCAAACACATTTGTAGTGGTAATTCAAGTAAAACATGATGTCAAAATAATTTTAACTGGCATATTTTAGAATTAGGAACATCGAAAGCTTCACTAATTCGAAGTACTTAATAAAATCCAATATACCCAGTTGTATAAGTGTTATAACTTATTTTGAAGAAAACACATTGACTTAAAAGTTTTAAAATATGTTCATGCAAACAGAGCAGACGATTTACACTCATTATTTTGCAGTTTAACCGTATCTCTAATCAAGCTCAAAATACACAAAACAATGAGAATGTTATTGACATATTCTTAGGTAGATACTTAGCAATTTGGTTTTGTGTATATATAGGGTTCATTGTGAAACCATTGTATCGTGGTCTTCATTGATATATAGTTACAACAGTTTCACATTTACTCCTTGATAAAATATCTATACTTCGCCTATCAGATGGGAAATGGGAGTTTTATACTGCTCAGTAAATGCATGGTTATTACATCGAGAAACTATAGAGACGAATCAAAACTGGATGTTTTTTTCAAATACAATATAAATGGTATTGGTAAATGGGAAAACTGTGTGCTTTCTTTGGGAGTGCCATGTTTGTTGTCTTGCTTTCGAAGAAGGTGGCGAGATGTCTATCTTTGGCTATACAGTTTGTTGCATGAAGTGTAATCGGACAATAAACTCTACAGTTCACAAGATTTATTTTTAATATGCATTAAAAGAGTGCAATAATTTCAGGATTTTCACGATTGTGAGATATACATTTTAGGAGTTCATGACAGCAACTCCTGTCTTCCGGCAACATCACATCTGGATCACGATGCTGCTGGTTGTTGACATTAATTTTATGCTGTTGTGTTCAAATATTTATCACATAACTGGTGGTGGGGGGGAGTGTAAAAAGCCATGAAATGCAGCTTGTTTGGAGTTTACTTTAGAAACCCCACAGAATCGACACTGGCACAGCCTTGCATCAGATTTATTCCAATTTGTTTAATAAAGTCAATATTCAACGGTCACTATGTAAGAGCCTCTATATATGTTAAGATATTGATAGAATGCATACATCATTTCTAAATAGCCCCGTGTGGTTCCCGGGTGCCCCCGTTTGGTCACAGGGCAAAGAATAGGGCCACTGCAGATCCCTTTGGAGGGGTAGGCAGAGGGGTAGAATCCCCCCAAATATAATTTTTTGTTCATGTTCATTAAAGGTCTTCATCATGATCCCTGCATTGTTTCAGGTGTTATCTCACTCGCATCAAAAGAGCAGTGGCAGAAAAACAATAAACGTGGCTCCAGCATAAATGGAGTTTCTACGATAGAATTTGCAGCAACTCTGCAGTTCAGGGTGAGAAGGTTCTAGGCCCATTTTCCATATTTTATCTTGATGTACATGGAAGATGAGCCTGGCATGTTCATGCCTGTTAGGCCCATATAACCGTTTCATGTGTTGGTGCGCCTTAAAACCCAGTTCAATTTAATTCATTTCTAAATACATTTATGACAGCCGTTTAAGCAGTACCCCAAGCAGTCCCAGCTTGTTGATTATGTTTCACTTTAAACTTTTGTCCATTATTTTGTCCACCATTTCAATAAAGCTAAAGAAAATCAAGTTAAACTGCATTAAAATCACCCAGCTTCTCAGACGTGGAAAACAATCGACCTTGACCTCTTTCTATTCTAACAAAATAATTTTCACAGGAAATCCTTGCTGTCCTGATGTATGTATCATTGACACGGCGTGAATAACTTGTATGTATGTTCTCTGGGTTCTGACTGCCATCTTTGATATTATTTCCTTCTGTACATATACCCAGAAATTATATAATGTATATACCTATAATATATACCTATAAATACATGCATGATATTGTATTACTAAATTATTAATATGGACATAGTTTTGAGATTATAAGAATCCATTATGAGTATCCATGTGAGATTATAAGAATCTTTCATGGGTATCCGTTGAAGATAGGGAATTCCAACCCGAGGTATAAGTGTTTTTATCGGAACCTCGGCTCGCAATTAAAACACTTATACAGAGGGTTGGAATTCCCTATCTGAACCGAATACCCATGATATATTCTTTTTCTTGCATACCAGAGACATGTAGTGCGTTCCGACAAAAACACATACCTCAGGTGGGAATTCCCTATCTTTACCAGATACCCATGAAAGATTCTTATAATCTCACCCGAAGGTCAGAATTGCAACCAGGGACGAGGCTCTGCTGAGCAAGTCTGATCCCAATTTCACATGGTTATGATGAATTATTTTTCTCCCATTATTTGCTTAGTACAGGCATAAAACAAGAAGTAACTTCAATGGCCGTATTGATTTTACCGCTAGAATAAGGCTGTAAAAAGCAGAATATGTAAATATTATAAATAAATAATGACATTTCATAAATGTGTTTATATATCAGTACCTCAGTTTGCAGTTAGGTCTATTAAAAGATAGTTTGTGAATAGGAACCGGGTTGAAACATATTAGATACCGGTAGAGTAGGTAGGGATTTTTTATGGGGTTGGGTTATAAATAATATTCGGGTATACTGTTATCAATTTCTCTCCTACATTTGTTTTCAATTATGGTAGTGTCGGGTTCCCCTAAACACCATTTTTAGGTTGACTTTTTTTAAGAAATAAAGGAGCTGTTGTCAAGACTTGAGCGCTGGTGTCTCCGTCAGCGGTGTCTCCGTCAGCGGTGTCTCCGTAAGTCTCCGTCAGCGGTATCTCCGTCAGCGGTGTCTCCATCAGCGGTGTCTCCGTCAGCGTTGTCTCCGTCAGCGGTGTCTCAATTTATATAAGTATTATTGGTACAGCAACTAAACTTAGACCACACTTGTATTGTTTATACCAATATACCTCAGTTATTATATCTGCTTAGTTTTCCTGGTTTGGTGACTGTCTTTGAGGTCAAATCTTTGCTTTTAGCTCATGGTTAAAGTGTTAGAGCAATATCGCTTGAACAAATGATGATAAAGTGACCATACTTGAAAATCATTTGCATCTCCGGCTCTACAAACTAAGCCTATCTTGCTTACCTTGCTTAGTTTTCATGGTTAAGTGACTACTAATGTCTAAGTCTTTGTATTTAGCTCGCGGTTAAGGTGTTCTGTTGAAGTTCTGTTTAGTTCAATATCTCAAAAACCGATGTTGATAAATGACAGACTTGAACATCAGTAGTGGTTTTGGTTTTACGTACCAAATCTACCTTACACTAATCTTATTTGCTTAGTTTTCCATGGCTAAGTGACTGTTCTTAAAGGTTAAATGTTAGTGATAAGCTGATAAATTTCACCCCGTTCTAGGAATCTTTTCATGAATAATAGAAGTTATCATTTGGAAATATAGTCGTTATGAACTAAACTACGTTACCTACAGCTGATGCTTTAAGTTTTTTTCAGGCTTACTTTTTATTTTTATTTGTATGTAAGTATATATATATATAAGTAATGTAAGTAAGCATTTATTATAATTGACTATTTTTGAAGGTTAAATTATTGAGTTCAGCAGTTCAGTCTTACTCAGATACCAGTATATTTATTGTGTCATCCAGTCATTTAGGCCTTATTCCATTTCAACAAGTGTCATCCCCTGGTATAATATACATATATATCACATAACTTACAGTGTGGGAGTGGAATAACACCATTCTATATTTTCGATAATGGCTATGATCCAATTCCCGCGGTTATGTCGGTTTCGCGTGTTAAAGCGACAGGCAAAATGCAATAAAAGTCGATATGTGAGTTATGTGATAAAAAGAATCTGACATTCGTTCTCATTCATTATTGAATTTATTAAACGAGTTGACAAAATGATATAATGCGAGGCTCTTTAAACTCGTTAACAAAAATGATATAATGCTCAGCAAGAGCCTCGCATTATATCATTTTGCCAACTCGTTTAATAAATTCAATAATGAATGAGTACTCATGTAAGATCCTCTATTTATTGTAAGAGCATCGCTGTTCTCTTGTTGAGGAAATTAGTGTATTGTTTTATACTTTTCAATTTGTATTACTCAGTTATCTCTAAATTCTACTTTCAGAAGTACGACTCGCCAACGTGTATATCGCCGGACGTCTACGAGCTGAACAAACCAATCGTTGTCACTTTGGAAACTCAAATAACACTGGTGTATGGATGCTAGTTTTGAAATAGTCTATGGACTCGAGTGAGCTATAAATTGGTGTACAACTTCTATAAACTGATGTACAAACTCCAGGCTGGTGTACAGACACTTGTAATGGTCTGGTGTATTAATTCTCTAGCTATAATGTGGTGTACAAACTTCAGCTATAAACTGGTGTACAAACTTTAGCTATGAACTGGTGTACAAACTCCACCTATAAACTGGGTACGAACTCCACCTATAAACTGGTGTACAAACTCCAGCTATAAACTGGTGTACAAACTTCAGCTATGAACTGGTGTGAGATGACTTTACAAATTCTAGCTTTAACTGGTGTCTAGCTTTAGAAGTTATAGACTGGTATTTGCGTGGTAACTATAAACTGTTGTAATTGAGTACAACACCTAGTAACTTGAAAAGAGTGCACGAGTTAACGTATACTAGTTATGGACCCTAGTTTTTAACTCATGAAAATGCTTCATATTTCTTCAAAATCGTTTTTGCTCGAGGACCTGCAGATTGCAATATGTACACAAAGATAAGTGCTGGTATTAGTGAATTTTGTATTTAAATGGTTAATATAATTTACACTTTTTAAACTGTTAACATTTGATCATGTAAGAAATTTGTTCATGTAGATTTACAAGCCTTGTACTTATTTCCAGTTTGCATATCGAGTGTTCAGTGCAAAACTATTGTATCTCCTTCTTTATTCATATGTAGTTACAATAGTTTTGCGCTGACCCCTCGATATAATAGTTTGTATAATTGTAGTAGCAATACAGTGTATAGTGCCCGAGTGAAATGTTTTATCTCCCTTTATGTTATGTTTATGCATTGTGAACTAAGTACAAAAAGTGAACTTAGTTCAAACAGTCCCACCAAGTTACTTTACCTGTTGCACAATTTCAGTATATTCACTAATAGTTTTTAGCTCTACTGATCAGAGATCAGCAGAGCTTATGCCATGGTGCGGCGTCCGTCGTCCGTCCGTCCGTCCGTCTGTCTGTCCGTCTGTCCGTTAACTTTTATTTGTAGCGACTACTCCTCTGAAACTACTGGATGGATATTCATAAAACTTTACAGAAATGTTGCCCATGAAGTCTAGTTGATCCTAGCAAAAATTCATGTTGATGTGAAATCCAAGATGGCCGCCAAAGCTAAAAATAGATTTTTTTAAATTCAAGTTTGTAGCGACTACTTCTTGAAAACTATAAGTGATATTGATATGGGACTTTTTCTAAAAGGATCAGCATGACATGATGATGGTCCTTGTTGAAAATCGTTTTGATTTGACGTTAAACATCGCTGCCAGCGGCCATCTTTGTTTACATAGAATTATATAGTAAAAACTTGTAGCGACTACTTCTCTGAAACTACTTGGCGGATTTTCATGAAACTTCACAGGAATGTTGCTCTTGATGTCTAAATGATCCTAGCAAAATTTCAGGTCGGCCGGAAATTCAAGATGGCCGCCACGGCTAAAAATTAATTTTCAAAATACAAGTTTGTAGCGACTACTTCTTGAAAACTATAAGTGATATTGATATGGGACTTTTTCTAAAATGATCAGCATTGCATGATGTTGATCCTAGTCAAAAATCGTTTTGATTCAACGTTAAACATGGCTACCAGCGGCCATCTTTGTTTACATAGAGTTATATAGTAAAAACTTGTAGCGACTACTCCTCTGAAACTACTTGGCAGATTGTCATGAAACTTTACAGGAATGTTGCTCTTGATGTCTAATTGATCCTAGAAAAATTTCAGGTCGGCCGGAAATTCAAGATGGCCGTCACAGCTAAAAATAGATTTTTAAAAAATAAGTTTGTAGCGACTACTTCTTGAAAACTATAAGTGATATTGATATGGGACTTTTTCTGAAATGATCAGCATGACATGATGTAGATCCTTGTGGAAAATTATTTTGATTTGACGTTAAACATGGCTGCCAGTGGCCATCTTTGGTTACATAGAGTTATATAGTAAAAACTTGTAGCGACTACTCCTCTGAAACTACTTGACGGATGTTCATGAAACTTCACAGGAATATTGCTCTTGATGTCTAGTTGATCCTAGAAAAATTTCAGGTCGGCCGGAAATTCAAGATGGCCGCCAAAGCTAAAAATAGATTTAAAATAAATAAGTTTGTAGCGACTACTTCTTCAAAACAATAAGAGATATTGATATGGGACTTTTTCTGAAATGATCAGTATGACATGATGTTGGTCCTTGTCGAAAATCGTTTTGATTTGACGTTAAACATGGCTGCCAGCGGCCATCTTTGTTTACATAGAGTTATATAATGAAAACTTGTAGCGACTACTTCTCTGAAACTACTTGACGGATTTTCATGAAACTTCACAGGAATGTTGCTCTTAATGTCTTATTGATCCTAGCAAAATTTCAGGTCGGCCGGAAATTCAAGATGGCCACCACGGTTAAAAATAGATTTTCAAAAAACAAGTCTGTAGCGACTACTTCCTGAAATCAAAATCAATCAGTAGAGCTTCAAGGTCATTGACCTCTTGTTATACTTCTTGTTTATAAAACTATCAACGCATGTTTAGATACCATATATGTAACATATGTTAATAATGAAAAACTATCTGCCATGAATGGGATGATCAATAAAGAACACCCAAAATGCCTGATGTATTTGGTCACACATGCCTTGATTGTTGGCCACCACGCCAGGGATATTTGGTCCCACATGCCTCGATTGTTGGCCAACACGCCTGGTGTATTTGGTCCCACATGTCTCAATTGTTGGCTAACATGCCTGGTGTATTTGGTCTCATGTCCAACATGCCTGGTGTATTTGGTCCCATGGCCAACATGCCTGGTGTATTTGATCCCACATGCCTCAGTTGTTGGCCAACATGCCTGGTGTATTTGGTCCCACATGCCGCGATTGTTGGCCAACATACCTGGTGTATTTTGTCCCACATGCCTCGATTGTTGGCCAACATGCCTGGGGTATTTGTTCGCACATGCCTCAATTATTGACCAACATGCCTCGATTGTTGGCCATCACACCTGGGGTATTTTTGTCCCACATGCCTTGATAGTTGGCCAACATGCCTCCAATGATGTGGTACATGTTGGGAAAGGCCAGGTTTGCCCTAGAGGACTTTACATAACCTTATACTATTTCCGACAAAAGATGATTAGTTTGTCTTGCAAAATGATCAGCCGAAGTTTGTGAGAAATATTCTCATTTGAATACATGTTAATCCTATTTTTCATTTTATGGTGCACACGTTTCTTTGTACTGCTGTTTTAATGGCTCATCACATCATTTCATGGGATGAGCTGCCTCAAATAGAGAGTGGGGAATGATGTAATTATATGAATCTAGGAACCATACCCTACTCCTACTATCGAATAGATTTTTATGATTTGTGTGTGTTCAGAGTAGACTCTGATACTCGGGACCACCCGATTTATGTCCCTATTCAGATTACGACCTATCTGGATTACATCCCTATTCGGATTACTTCCCTATCCGGATTACGACTGACGGATGAAGCTGAGGAATAGTTCTAAGATTTGGCATTATTGCTGTAGTCGTACAGAATGCAAAACAAACATTTACAGCACAGCCAGCTATAGAACAGCGATACAGTAATATTTTAAGGGTCGAGTGCATCGTATAATCGTCTTTATTTATATGTAGTTACGATGGTCTTGCAATTAATCCTCAAACTGTCCTTCATTGTTACTTCAATTGGAATATATCGGTGTGTATACAGGAATCGCACACACATTTACGAGAACAAAGGACATTACTTAATGTTAAGGTCTCATCTGTAAGATAAAAACACTTTTGCAATCAGAAATAAGCAGCACTTTTAAGGCATGTGTACTATATATGTTGAGTAAGACATTTAGTTTAATCCTGTCATCCCTGCTTTTGTAAAATGGACTCTACCCTTGTACAATGGACTCTACTCTTGTACAATGGACTAGACTCTTGTACAATGGACTCGACTCTTGTACAATGGACTAGACTCTTGTACAATGGACTAGACTCTTGTACAATGGACTCTACTCTTGTACAATGGATTCGACTCTTGTACAATAGACTAGACTCTTGTACAATGGACTCTACTCTTGTAAAATGGACTTACTCTTGTACAATGGACTCTACTCTTGTACAATGGACTCGACTCTTGTACAATGGACTCTACTCTTGTACAATGGACTCTACTCTTGTACAATGGACTCTACTCTTGTACAATGGACTATACTCTTGTACAAGTTGGGTTATACGAAAGCAGGTTAAGGTAGTGTTTTCACTCCATCTTTAAAACATACAAACCCCATTTTTACAAAGTAGTACATTTTTTATATGTTAATTATACAATAATGAAATAAAATTATAAAATTATATGTCTTTTTAGTATTTACTTTGTAATCACAACATTTGATGCTTCCGGGAAAAGTCAATGCCCTGATCTTTGTGCACCGTCTTTTTAGGGTTGTGCACAGTGCTTTTTTTGTCACTTTTGAGCATGGCAAGACATCTTCCATCTGTCGTCACAAAAACTGATTTTCCTGTAACTTATTCATTTCTTTACATTTCTTCAGTCCCCTCGACGGCGTCAACATAATGTATTATAACTTTTTTGTCCTTGGGAGTAGAATGTTCAAATTTCATATAAAACTCCTGGTCATTGTCCGTCTTAATGCCAATAATTTCCAGCCCTCCAACTGACCCTGGGTCCAAGTCAATGTCACTTAAATAATGTACCATCAAGCAAATTTTAGCAAAAATATTGAAAGTACATGTATTTAAGTGAGCTTGACTCTAACCCAGGGTCAGTTTGAGGGCTGGAAGTTATTGGCATTAAGAAGGACAATGACCAGGAGGTTATATATGAAATTTGAACATTGCACTCCCAAGGACAAGAAAGTTACAATGCAATATGTTAGCGTTAAGATTTTGGTTAAAGTTTGCGTTTAAGTTCTTATAACTTTGTTGTCCTTTGGAGTAGAGTGTTCAAATTTCATATACAACATCACAGGTTATTGTTCTTCTTATTACAGTAACCATCAGCCTCCACAAGGTCAGTTGCCTCTTAAATACTTCTACTGTCTCCAAATTCCACAATACATGTAACATACATACACATTTCAATGTATGCACATTTCAAGTTTTTAGCTCTACTGGCCAAGGGCCAGCAGAGCTTATGGGATGGTGTGTTGTCCATCCGTCGTCCGTCGTCCGTCCGTCGTCCGTTAACTTTTCTTGTGTACACTCTAGAGGCCACATTTCTGATGCAATCATCATGAAACTTTGTCAGAATGTTTGTCTAAATGAAATCTCGGTCAAGTTCAAAAATGGGTCATGTGGGGTCAAAAACTAGGTCACTAGGTCAAATACTTGAAAAAACTTGTGTACACTCTAGAGGTCATATTCCTTACTTAATCTTGATGAAACTTTGTCAAATTGTTAATCTTAATTATATGTTGATCAAGTTCGGAAATGGGTCACATGAAGTTAAAAACTAGGTCACTAGATCAAATATTGGAAAAACCTTGTGTACACTCTAGAGGCCATATTTTTGACCCGAGCTTGATGCAACTTTGTCAGAATGTTTGTCTTAATTATATCTTGGTCAAGTTTGAAAATGGGTCACATGGGTTAAAAACTAGGTCACTAGCTCAAATACTTGAAAAACCTTGTGTACACTCTAGAAGCCGTATTTTTGACCCAATCTTGATGAAACTTTGTCAAAATGTTTGTCTTAATTATATCTTGGTCAAGTTCAAAAATGGGTCACATGGTATTAAAAACTAGGTCACTAGGTCAAACTTTGGAAAAACCGTGTGTACACTCTAGAGGCCATATTTTTGACCCGATCTTGATGCAATTTTGTCAGAATATTTGTCTCAATTATAGCTTGCTAAAGTTCGAAAATGGGTCACACAGGGTCAAAAACTAGGTCACTAGGTCAAATACTTGAAAAACCTTGTGTACACTCTAGAGGCCATATTTCTGACCCGATCTTGATGAAACTTTGTCGAAATGTTGTCTTAATTATATTTTGGTCAAGTTCGAAAATGGGTCCCATGGGTCAAAAACTAGGTCACTAGGTCAAATACTTGAAAAACCTTGTGTACACTCTAGACGCCATATTTTTTTTCATTCGATCTTTACCAAACTTTACCAGATTGTTAATGTCTATAACAGCTCGGTAAATTTTTTTTTTTTAAATTTTTTTTTTATTATCTCTACTGGCCAAGTTCGAAAACCAGCCAGATCGGACCAGTAATGGCGGAGTTATGGCTCTTGATTTAGTTAAAAATGCTATATTCTGCCTCTTTAAGACGATAGTCACTCGCTTCATTGATGTTATAAGAGCCATATTAGCCAGTAGAGCGTCCACAGGCCCTCTTGTTTGAGTTTTATAAGGTTTGACAGGAACATAATTACTTGAACTTTATGTTGGCAGATGGGTAATTTGATACTCCAGTAAAAGTTTATCACAGACATGGTGATTAAACAGTCAAATATAATTACCACTGTATTGTACAGACCACCAAATGTCTCTTTTCATATTAGTTTAAACTTATCGATTTTACATGGATTGTAAGAGAAGCTCTTTTAACTTATTTAACCGGGAACCACACAGGGCCAGAGAACAAATTTGGCAAAGGACCATAATCTTATGCTACATCCAATATATGAGAGCTCTATACCTTCTGATCTCGGAGAAGATTGTTTTAATTTTTCTCTATGTAAATCTGTAAAACATGTGACGCCTGGAGCAGAGCAAATTTTAACATCAGGGTCGCTATTGGAACAATTGGTAGAGGACCATAAGTTAATGGTAAATGCCTAATATTAAACCTCTAGCTCTTGTTGTTTCAGAGAAGATTTTTAGCTCTGCTGGCCTTCCAGCAGAGCTCATGGGATGCCGAGTTGTCCGTCGTCCGTCCGTCGTTAACTTTTGTTTCATTAAGACAATAGGGCCTTCATTTTTCATCCGATCTTTACCAAACTTTAACAGGTTGTTAATATCAATAAAAGCTTGGATGAGTTCGAAAACCAGCCAAATCGGACAAGTAACAGCGGAGTTATGGCCCTTGAGTTAGTTAAAAATGCTATATTGCTATATTTTGCCTCGTTAAGACGATAGGGCCTTCATTTATCATCCGATCTTTACCAAACTTTAACAGGTTGTTAATATCAATGAAAGCTCGGATGTGTTCGAAAACCAGCCAGATCGGACAAGTAACAGTGGAGTGATGGCCCTTGATTTAGTTAAAAATGCTATATTGCTATATTTTGCCTCGTTAAGACGATAGGGTCTTCATTTTTCATCCTATCTTTACCAACCTTTACCACATTGTTAATATCAATGAAAGCTCAGACAAGTTCGAAAACCAGCCAGATCTGACCAGTAACAGTTATGGTCCTTGATTTAGTTAAAAATGCTATATTTTGCCTCGTTAAGACGATAGGGGCTTCATTGTTCATCCGATCTTTACCAATCTTTATCAGATTGTTAATATCAATGAAAGCTCGGACAAGTTCGAAAACCAGCCATATCGGATTAGTAAAAGCGGAGTTATGGCCCTTGATTTAGTTAAAAATGCTATATTTTGCCTCGTTAAGACGATAGGGGCTTCATTGTTCATCCGATCTTTACCAAACTTTATCATATTGTTAATGCCGTTGAAAGCTCGAACATGTTCGAAAACCAGCCATATTGGACCAGTAACAGCGGAGTAATGGCCCTTGATTTAGTTAAAAATGCTATATTTTGCCTCGTTAAGATGATAGGGGCTTCATTGTTCATCCGATCTTTAGCAAACTTTATCAGATTGTTAATATCAATGAAAGCTCGATCAAGGATCAAGTTCGAAAAACATTCATATCGGACCAGTAACAGCGGAGTTATGACCCTTGATTTAGTTCAAAAGGATATATTTTGCCTCTTTAAGACGATAGGGCCTTCATTTTTCATCCGATCTTTACCAAACTTTAACAGGTTGTTAATATCAATGAAAGCTCGGACGAGTTCGAAAACCAGCCAGATCGGACAAGTAACAGTGGAGTTATGGCCCTTGATTTAGTTAAAAATGCTATATTGCTATATTTTGCCTCAAGACGATAGGGTCTTCATTTTTCATCCTATCTTTACCAACCTTTACCACATTGTTAATATCAAAGCTCAGACAAGTTCGAAAACCAGCCAGATCTGACCAGTAACAGTTATGGTCCTTGATTTAGTTAAAAATGCTATATTTTGCCTCGTTAAGACGATAGGGGCTTCATTGTTCATCCGATCTTTACCAATCTTTATCAGATTGTTAATATCAATGAAAGCTCGGACAAGTTCGAAAACCAGCCATATCGGATTAGTAAAAGCGGAGTTATGGCCCTTGATTTAGTTAAAAATGCTATATTTTGCCTCGTTAAGACGATAGGAGCTTCATTGTTCATCCGATCTTTACCAAACTTTATCATATTGTTAATGCCGATGAAAGCTCGAACATGTTCGAAAACCAGCCATATTGGACCAGTAACAGCGGAGTAATGGCCCTTGATTTAGTTAAAAATGCTATATTTTGCCTCGTTAAGATGATAGGGGCTTCATTGTTCATCCGATCTTTAGCAAACTTTATCAGATTGTTAATATCAATGAAAGCTCGATCAAGTTCGAAAAACATTCATATCGGACCAGTAACAGCGGAGTTATGACCCTTGATTTAGTTCAAAAGGATATATTTTGCCTCTTTAAGACGATAGGGCCTTCATTTTTCATCCGATCTTTACCAAACTTTATCAGGTTGTTAATGTCTATGAAAGCTTGGTCAAGTTAGAAAACCAGCCAGATCGAACCATAAACAGCAGAGTTATGGCCCTTGATTTTGTTAAAAATGCTATAATTTGCCTTTGATAGGGCCTTCATTTTGCATCTGATCTTTGCCAAACTTTAGCAGATTTTATGACTTTCTTTTTTACGTTATTTTTTTTATTTATTTTTAAAATTTCTTATTTTTTATTTATTTATTTTATTTTTTTTTTTTAATATTTATTGATTGATTTTTTTTTTATTTATTTTTTTTTAATTGATTTATTTTTAATTTTTTATTTTTAATTGATTTAATTTTTTTTCTTTTTTATTTATTATTATTTTATTTTATTTTTAATTGATTCATTTTTTTTTTAAAACTTTTTTTGATTATTATTATTATTATTATTTATTTATTTTTCTTTTTTTTTAGCTCTATGTTGGACCAGTCGGACCAGTAACAGTAACAGAGGAGTTATGGCTCTTGATTTAGTTAAACATGCTATATTTTGCCTCGTTTATACGGTAGGGCCTTCATTTTTCATCTGATCTTTACCAAACTTTACCAGATTCTTTAGTTATGGCCCATGATAAAGTTAAAAAGCTGTTTTTTGCCCGAAACTTTCAAAAAAACTTAAATGGCAGTAAGTCGCTTCATTGATGTTATAAGAGCCGTGTTAGCCAGTAGAGCGTCTACAGGCCCTCTTGGGCCTCTTGTTTGATTTTCCTGTGCAACTTTAGAAAAACTAACTACTGGGGTGGGACCAGATTTGACCCCAAGGTCACCATTTGAACAAACTTGGTAGAGAACCAAAAGCTGATGTTACATGTAATATATATGAGAATTATGTGCCTTGCCATTTCAGAGAAGAATTTGACATCAGGGTCACCATTTAAACAAACTTGGTAGAGGACCAAAAGCTGATGTTACATGTAATATATATGAGAATTATGTGCCTTGCCATTTCAGAGAAGAATTTGACATCAGGGTCACCATTTAAACAAACTTGGTAGAGGACCATACACTTACAGTAAATGCAAAATATTAAACTTCTGGCTCTTGTAGTTTCAGAAGATTGTTTGAGTTTTTCCCTATATACCGGTAAGTCTATGTAAAACTGTGAGTCTATGTAAAACTGTGACCCCGGGGTCACCATTTGAACAAATTTGGTAGAGGACCAGATACTAATGTAACATACTCTATGCCTTGCGGTTTTGGAGCAGATTTTATCCCCCTATATAAAGTCTTATTTAAAATGTGAAAAATCTCCATATACAAATTTTGGACCCTCTGGGCACAGCCATTTTTAGCTCGACTGATCAGAGATCAGCAGAGCTTATGCCGCGGTGCGGTGTCTGTCCGTCCATCTGTCCATAAACTTTTGTTTGTTGAGACTACTCCTCTAAAACTACTGATTGGATTTTCATGAAACTTTACAGAAATATTGCTCTTGATGTCTAGTTCATCCTAACAAAAATTCATGTTGATGTGAAATTCAAGATGGCAACCAAAGCTAAAAATAATTTTTAAAGAACAAGTTTGCAGCAACTACTTCTTGAAAACTGTAATATTGATATGGGACTTTTCTAAAATGATCAGCATGACACGCAAAGAAACAACGGTATTAGCCAATGAGCGTAACGGTTACATATTTATTTGTGTACCGCTATGCCGATTGAAAATTTACCGACATACGTGTAAAGGTGATAATTGTCTGTTTATTCCACCGAGATTAAAGAAGTTGTATTGTTTTGATTGCTATAGAGTGAGGAATATTGTTTGTAGCACGTATCGGATTAAAACCCGCTGAGTAATAGGTAACTTTGTGTGTCTTTTGTGTTTCAATTAGCACGCAGATTTGGCGATTATAATTTGAGTAATTATCGGCAATTTCAAATCTGAGTGAAAGACAAAGCAGTCCAATTTAAGAATATAAAAACGAATATTAATTTATTCAGTCTGTCGTTGATCACTGAAAGTACACACATGTCTCTTGCATCTTGGTTATCGGGCGACTCGCCCAAGCCTTCTAGTAAACGTAAAATTGACTTGGACTCAGATTCACCAGCTAAACGAAAGTTCTTGAAGGAACTGAATCAGAATTCATTTGATTGGTACGTGCAGGATGCTACTGGCAAGTGGCACTGCTCTGTATGTAGGGAATGTAAGCTTGACAACGCGTACGCTCAGGGTCATGAGAAACCAGGTAAGACAACAAACCATCATAGACATTCTGTCTGTAAGTTGAAAATAAAAAAGTTTTTTTTTTAATGAAAGATAAATTTCAAAAGTATAAACTACTCAGTATATTTAGTTTAAAAAGAGCAAATAATGCACTATCTGTGGCTGTCTGTTTTATTTAAAATATAATATTGAACATTTAAAAAAAAAAAAAAAAAATTTTTTTAACTTTAACTGTCTACTTTCAGCTCAAGGCCATCTTACAGCAGTCACCAGAACCGAACCAAGAATGTTCATTACACTGTATACAGTGCATTGCAATATGGTGATCACTTTTCGTTCGTCGTCCACACGTTTCCCTGAAGTCTCCCTAAATTCTCTCGCTTCTCACTAAAATCACCTGAGGGAGAAGTGACCTCCCTAAATTGCTGGCCTAGATTGAGCCCTGATGGTGATCATTTCTTCCAAGTAATTTCAAAATCCTTTGATGCATGACAAGGTTACAGCCCGGACTGCATAAACTGCATGACTCTGTGACCTTGAGCTGGAGACCTGAATGGAGGCCCGCGTGTTGTACATTGTACTCGACACATCGCCCTCTTATAGTGATCATTTGTGCCAGATAATTTCAAAATCCCTCTATGCAAGACTAAGTTACAGCCTGGACAATATCTGACTGCAAGAACTCTACGTGTGACCTTGACCTTTGAGCTGGAGGCCTGGGTTTGTGCGCAACAAATCGTCCTCTTATGATGATCATTTCTGCCAAGTAATTTCAAAATCCCTTTATGCATGACTGTCACAGGATGACCTTAGTGGTTGGGCTAACTCAGGAAAGAATCAATGACGGTGAATGCATTTACATAAGTTTAATGCAACTTTTAAAATATGTTTAATATATATACAATTATCTAAAAAAAACAAGCGAATACACAAATGAACTATGAAAAGAGTGTTCTCCTGAACGTTTAAGACGTTCTTAGTATTGTTATAAATACTGAATGTCTAAGACACTAAAGTGTTGTTAAAGCTATAACAATGTTGATCTAGCGCGATAACTGTGATGCGCGAGAGCTCATGAAGATGATGATGTGCGAATTCAATGGATGATTGTCATCAAATGCCTTCTGTAAGGGTTGATGACGCGATGCAATGATAGTTAATCTCCACTGAGATTGTGAATGATATTCCTCCAGTGAGGACTGGTAACGGGCCCACCTTGTGTCCCGGGGGTTGTCGTTAGTAAAACCTGGCTGCGCAGGTACGGGGACCGTCTCCACCGCTTGTAACGTTAGTCGTGGAAGCTTAGCTCCACTCCTGGATATCCAAACCTAGATGGCTTACTCCAACCCTGGATGGCTTATATCCTGGATGGCTTAGGCTGTAATTATACATACGTTTTAGATGTCGGTTGACAAACATAACAATCTTGCATAATTATCATTACCCAAACCAATCATTATTCAATCAATATATGTAAGCTGTACTAATGATGAGTAGCAATGTATACATATTCTACAACGCCATGTATACGCTATGTACGTCGCTGTTAATCAATGCCCCTAATACATGTAATATAAACATGATCAAATTACTCATATATTACACTCACTGAGTTATGCATGCACGCATTTATTCTTGTCACTCATCTCATTGTTAACTAATGTGAACAATCGTGTATTACAATCACCGAGTTATACGCCAACGTTAACTAATGCACCTATTATCCACTGTTATCAAATTAATATTGTTTTACAATTAATGATCAATTACAATAATTACATCTAATAAAGTAACTTCAAAATCATATGCTAGTCTAAAGTTATGTTTGAGAAACATCAATGCTAACCGGATGTCGTAACCGCCAATCAAGATGGCGCCGCCCACTGAATACAAATATACGATAAAAGTTTAATAAAACTACTAACCACATGTTGCCTGTGAAATTTGCCGTCCAATCTCTGTTCCAACAAAGTACTATCGATGATCCCGGCGAAAGCTAGAAGACAATGGGTTTTATAGCAAACATTACGCCCAAATCATTATTTGCCCCGTTCAGTCCGTGACAAACGTGGCTAAATCTACAGTATTGAATCTACACGCGAGGCCCTTATACAATTTTGCCGTTTAAGGAAAATATACCTATACGTTTACATGCATTAGCACAAAACTAAACTTATGACACGGCCTCTCTGGTGGCCACTTAAAATGTGCACGCTTTTACGTGTTACATGAATAGATCATGAATATTGTGAAATTGTTTCATCTCGAACAATAGATTTTGGGTGTAACCGATACAAGAGCTATATGCGACCAGTACGCTCTACCCGTGACATTTTGTGACAACATCTCCCCACTTAAAGAAAGTGCTACACTTTTAAAATTCAACAAAATGATAATTAATATTTACACGTTAAGAAACTATTAATTCTTCTGAGCAAACGAGCGACAAAACGTACAAGCTGATTGCTCAATCGCTTGAGTATGTTAACTATTACCACTGCAGTTATAACCTAATTATAATATGTAATTACAATTTCAACACTATTCTACAATTGTACACTACCCTGTCGTAACATATACTACTATTGTACAATACACTGCAATACACTATTGTATTAAACCGGTCATTATGTGCGGCGACTTAAATAGTCTGCCCCAATATTGTCCTTTTCTCGGATCGCTTTAATTTTCATCCGGTAAGGCTGCAGAGTCAGTGCCCACCTCATTAACCTACTGTTAGCTACCTTTGCTTTATTCATATAAGCTAACGGTTGGTGGTCAGTCTCCAAGACAAATTCCTTACCAAAAACATATCGGTGGAATTTACTGACACCCCACACTACTGCAAGACACTCCCTTTCGATAACAGAGTAGTTACATTCCCGGGGTAATAGTTTCCGACTTGCGTAAGCCACGGGGAGACTACACCCATCTTGCTCTTGCAGTAGGACTGCACCCACCCCGATATCGGAGGCATCCGTTCTGAGGATAAACTCCTGGTCAAGTTCAGGTAATTTTAGTATTGGGGTTTTGACCAGACTCCCCTTTAAAGAGACAAAAGCTCGCTCCTGGCTTTCCCCCCAAGTTATCCTATTGGGTTGACCTTTCTTTGTCAAGTCTGACAAAGGTGCAGCTATAGCCGAAAAGTTTGGAATAAACTTCCTGTAAAAACCCGCTAACCCTAAAAATGACCTAACTTGTTTCTTTGTCTCGGGTCTTGGTGCTTCCTGAATTGCCTTCACCTTGTCGGGGTTGGGTTTCAATTTCTGGTCCCTCCCGACAACATGACCCAGACACTCTATATCTGCGTAACCCATGTGACACTTGCTAGGTTTTGCAGTCAGTTTAAACCGGCGTAGCCGTTCCAACAGATTACGTAGAGCCTTAATATGGTCTTCAAATGTTGTTGTAAACACCAGGATGTCATCTACAAAACTGTCTGTGTTGGACAAATCCTTCAGGACTTTCCTCATTAACCTACAGAATGTTGCTGGGGCGTTTACGAGACCAAAGGGCATGACCTTGAACTTAAAAAGTCCTTGCGAAGTTTCGAAGGAGGTCATCTCTTTAGCTCGGTCTGAAAGTGGGACTTGCCAATAACCTTTACTGAGGTCTAACTTGGAGAAATACGAATATCCCGCAAGTTTAGAGAATACCTCCTCAATATTAGGCATTGGCTCTGCATCAAAGATGGTACGTTTATTGAGCTGCCTAAAATCGATACAGAATCGAATTGACCCATCTTTCTTCTTAATAAGTACGACTGGGGATGAAAATGGGGCGTGTGAAGGTTCGATGACACCCAATTTCAACATGTCTTTCACCTCCTCATCAACAATTGATCGGGAGTGAAATGGAATGGGATACCCCTTAATTCTTATTGGTTCCCCTGATGTGAGTACAATATCATGTTGCACTCCATCTGTCTGCCCCGGGTTTTCGGACAAGACATCACTGAACTCCGAGAGTAAATTACCCATCTCTCGTTGCTGCTCTACACTAAGCATGCCCGATATGTCTACATCGGCTGCTCTCTCCCTACCTACACTAGTGGGAAAATACATGGGACTAGTGTCCTCCCTACTGTCTTCCTCACTATCCTCAATAACTGCAACATTAACTACGGTTAACACCCCTTGTTGCACATTATCGGTTCTACTTATATACTCTTTCAGCATATTCGCATGAAAGGTCTTTAACTTTCCGTTTATCTCGATACGGTAATCCATAGTGTTCACTATCCCTCTAACGTAAAACGGACCTTTCCATTGTAATAACAACTTGTTATTGTCGGTCGGGAGTAACAGTAACACCTGGTCATCTATCTTAAACTTCCTAGCTCTAGCTTTCTGGTCATAGTACCGTTTATACTTGGTACTTGCCTTAACTAACTGACTTTGAGCTATCTTACAAGTCTCCTCTAGTTTCTCCTTCAGATCTAAAACATACTGATATGTAGTCTTAACCTCATCACTATCTACTTCACCTGCCCACATCTCTCTAAGAATCCTCATGGGACCTTTAACTGACCTACCGTACAATAACTCAAACGGAGAGAATCCTAAACTCTCTTGTGGAACCTCTCTAAATGCAAACAATAAAGCATTGAGATACTTGTCCCAATCTTTGGGTCTCTCGGTACACATACGCCGTAACATTTGCTTTAACGTCCCGTTAAATCGTTCGACTAACCCGTTACACATAGGGTGATATGGTGTTGTCATGATTTGACGCAAAGACAATAACCTGCTTACTTCAGCCATAAGTTCTGACGTAAACTGTGACCCACAATCAGTCAGCATTTCCTCTGGTACACCTAGCCTACTGAACATATCAACTAATGCCTCAGCTACTCTCTCAGTTTCAATTGAGGGCAATGCTACTGCCTCCGGATACCTAGTTGCATAGTCTACCATGGTTAAAATGTACCTATTTTTCCTATCCGACACTGGAAAAATTGGTCCAACTATGTCTACGGCTACCCGCTTAAATGGTGTATCTATCAGTGGCATCTGACCTAAATGTACTTTGGTCACTCGACCTTTTGGTACTGTCCTTTGGCATACATCGCAGGACCTACAATACCTAGTTACATCTCCACTAACGCCTGGCCAATAAAATTCTGCCAATACTCTATCTGACGTTTTCTTTACGCCTAAATGACCTCCCATAATCGACTCATGAGCTACCTTAAGCACTGTCGTTCTATACTGGGTAGGTACCACTAATTGGTGAAACTGTCTAATACCACTATCTTCAAATTCTCTGTACAATAACCTATTCTTATGTACAAACTTACAACTACCGGACCCTTTACACTTCTTCACTACACCATCCTTGGCCTTAACCTTACAAGGACCTAATGACTCGTCTTGAGTTTGTGCTTCTATAAACTCCGCTTTAGATATGTCACCTACGGCTGCAGGAACCTTTAATTTTCTATAAGCCTGAGCTTGCTTCTGAACCTGCGCTCTAGTCTCTACGGCATTACTTATGCTACTTCTAAAATCGGACATTACCGGAAGTGCTGAACCATCTATGTTCCCTATCGTTAAATCATAAATCGGGTCGTCCATACATAGTGCCTCTGTAGTCCCTTTAAAGAAAGGTGTATCTACATCTATTCTCGCTATTGGCACATGCTCTACCGATTTATTTAACAACATACACGGTGACTGTTTACCTACCAACTGGTCATCCGTAACTAAACTACGCCTAACTACCACACCTGTACAACCTGTATCCCTCATTACAATTACGTCCGTGCCATTCACTCTACCATCTGCCGTTGGGAGATTTGCATACGGAAAGAGACATGTTCCGATCTTCGCCATTACACCATCCGATTTAACACAACAGCTACTACTCTCGGTTTTAATAACCGGACTATTACTACCTCTGCCTCTACCTCTACCAAAATTCCATGGGTTGTTAAAACCTTGGTTCTGACTCCCTACATTGTTGTCCACTCTACTATTTTCACTAAAATTGTCTACGACAGCGGACACTTTCACCGCTTTCCTACACTCATGTGAAGCATGATTCCCATTACAGTGACGACAACGAATAAAAGGTCTACCTATGTTACCACTATTGCTACCTCCTCTAGAACCCATCGAACTACCTCCACCTCTATAGTTTCCACTCTGGCCTTTCTGTTTATGATCGTCCCCTTGCCTATCTCTAAAAGTTCTGTCTTTCGACACTACATTATAAGCTCCACCTCTAGCCTCGGCAAACTGATCTGCTTGAGTTGCCATTTCATTTACACTAGTTAGTTTTCTTTCTTTAAGAAATAAGAACAGATCTCTACTACAAACATTGAATAGCTGGTCCCGCAACAAGAAATCTATGAGGCCCTGATAAGTCTGCGCTACCTTCCCTAACTCTAACCACCTATCTAAGTAATTTCTAGATCTACTAATGAACTGAATAAATGACTCGCCTTTCTCAGGCAGACAAGCTCTAAACCGCTTTCTAAAACCTTCTTCAGTTAACTCAAATCTCTTTAAAAGAGCATCCTTTAACTTGTCATAGTCAAGAGCATCTAAACTAGGTAATCTAGAAAATACATCTAAGGCCTTGCCTCTCAATAACGCACTTAAATGAACTGCCCACTTATCTTTGGTCCATTCCTGTAACTCAGCATAACGCTCGAACCGTAACAAGTAACTGTCCATGTTATCTTTGTCAGCATCAAAGTATGGTAACTTCGAACCTTTTAACTTCCCAGAATAACTATCTTTCCCTACAGTTCCACTGTCCTTACTATGTGTCTTAGCTGCTTCCAACTCTAAAGCTAACTTATGCTCAAACTCTTTTTGCTCCCTTTCCATTATCATCTTAGCCTTAGCTAGTCTACCATCTGTTTCGAACCTCTCATGTTCTAACTCTTGCTTCTCCTTTACTATTCTACTTTCTAATTCTACCTTCTCTTTATCATCATCTCGCTTCTCTTTAGCTAACCTACCTTCTAATTCTAACTTCTCTGTGGATAGTCTACTTTCTAATTCTAGCTTCTCTTTAGCTAATCTACTTTCTACTTCTAACCTATCTTTCTCTTCATCCCTTTCCTGCTTTGCTAATTCTCTTTCCTTAAGTCTAAATTCCCTTTCCCTAGCCTGTTCGTCTTTAACAAAGTTTCTAAGCTCCTCTCCAGCATACCCTAACTCTTTACCCATTTCCGTAAGATCCTTTATGGACGTCATGTCTATAGACATTGTGAACTACACACTACAATAATTACAATACACACGTCACTAATAATTCTACTCAACTAACTACTAATGGTAAGTCACTGTGTCCTCAGTAAATACCTGGGCATCATCATAGGACAAGTTACATACACATTTGTACTAGCGCTAACTACTAACGATTATGTGTGGATAGTATCTAGCTTCCACAAAACATATGCACTACATAAAATATCTTAATTTGATATTGGACATAAACCTTAAACAATCATCGAAATGTGTATAACATGTACATGTATATTTACTTCTCCCATCAATATAAGTATACTCGAGTGTCACAGCATGAGTAGAACGTCTTGTTCGCCAACCTAATTGGATACTATGTGTATATCAAGGGAGGTAAAAACAAACACCCAAATTATTGAGCAAAAGTGCCTCAGACCCACTCGTGTAGACCACTGCGACCTCGCGCCAAGGAAAGAACGGACAAAACAACAGTTTGGACTCACCCTACCCTTGTCGTGTCTGGACTTCCAAGCTGTGGCCGTGATCGTCGACAGTCGCCTTGATGGATCAGAGGGTGGTACACAATTCTAAAATAATAAGTAGAGATTTAGTATATCATAATAAAGATCACTTATTGATTCTTTCCCTCCGTAGTCGCCAAAATCCCACTTCTGACACCAGTTGTCACAGGATGACCTTAGTGGTTGGGCTAACTCAGGAAAGAATCAATGACGGTGAATGCATTTACATAAGTTTAATGCAACTTTTAAAATATATTTATACAATTATCTAAAAAAAACAAGCGAATACACAAATGAACTATGAAAAGAGTGTTCTCCTGAACGTTTAAGACGTTCTTAGTATTGTTATAAATACTGAATGTCTAAGACACTAAAGTGTTGTTAAAGCTATAACAATGTTGATCTAGCGCGATAACTGTGATGCGCGAGAGCTCATGAAGATGATGATGCACGAATTCAATGGATGATTGTCATCAAATGCCTTCTGTAAGGGTTGATGACGCGATGCAATGATAGTTAATCTCCACTGAGATTGTGAATGATATTCCTCCAGTGAGGACTGGTAACGGGCCCACCTTGTGTCCCGGGGGTTGTCGTTAGTAAAACCTGGCTGCGCAGGTACGGGGACCGTCTCCACCGCTTGTAACGTTAGTCGTGGAAGCTTAGCTCCACTCCTGGATATCCAAACCTAGATGGCTTACTCCAACCCTGGATGGCTTATATCCTGGATGGCTTAGGCTGTAATTATACATACATTTTAGATGTCGGTTGACAAACATAACAATCTTGCATAATTATCATTACCCAAACCAATCATTATTCAATCAATATATGTAAGCTGTACTAATGATGAGTAGCAATGTATACATATTCTACAACGCCATGTATACGCTATGTACGTCGCTGTTAATCAATGCCCCTAATACATGTAATATAAACATGATCAAATTACTCATATATTACACTCACTGAGTTATGCATGCACGCATTTATTCTTGTCACTCATCTCATTGTTAACTAATGTGAACAATCGTGTATTACAATCACCGAGTTATACGCCAACGTTAACTAATGCACCTATTATCCACTGTTATCAAATTAATATTGTTTTACAATTAATGATCAATTACAATAATTACATCTAATAAAGTAACTTCAAAATCATATGCTAGTCTAAAGTTATGTTTGAGAAACATCAATGCTAACCGGATGTCGTAACCGCCAATCAAGATGGCGCCGCCCACTGAATACAAATATACGATAAAAGTTTAATAAAACTACTAACCACATGTTGCCTGTGAAATTTGCCGTCCAATCTCTGTTCCAACAAAGTACTATCGATGATCCCGGCGAAAGCTAGAAGACAATGGGTTTTATAGCAAACATTACGCCCAAATCATTATTTGCCCCGTTCAGTCCGTGACAAACGTGGCTAAATCTACAGTATTGAATCTACACGCGAGGCCCTTATACAATTTTGCCGTTTAAGGAAAAAAAAACCTATACGTTTACATGCATTAGCACAAAACTAAACTTATGACACGGCCTCTCTGGTGGCCACTTAAAATGTGCACGCTTTTACGTGTTACATGAATAGATCATGAATATTGTGAAATTGTTTCATCTCGAACAATAGATTTTGGGTGTAACCGATACAAGAGCTATATGCGACCAGTACGCTCTACCCGTGACATTTTGTGACAACATCTCCCCACTTAAAGAAAGTGCTACACTTTTAAAATTCAACAAAATGATAATTAATATTTACACGTTAAGAAACTATTAATTCTTCTGAGCAAACGAGCGACAAAACGTACAAGCTGATTGCTCAATCGCTTGAGTATGTTAACTATTACCACTGCAGTTATAACCTAATTATAATATGTAATTACAATTTCAACACTATTCTACAATTGTACACTACCCTGTCGTAACATATACTACTATTGTACAATACACTGCAATACACTATTGTATTAAACCGGTCATTATGTGCGGCGACTTAAATAGTCTGCCCCAATATTGTCCTTTCCTCGGATCGCTTTAATTTTCATCCGGTAAGGCTGCAGAGTCAGTGCCCACCTCATTAACCTACTGTTAGCTACCTTTGCTTTATTCATATAAGCTAACGGTTGGTGGTCAGTCTCCAAGACAAATTCCTTACCAAAAACATATCGGTGGAATTTACTGACACCCCACACTACTGCAAGACACTCCCTTTCGATAACAGAGTAGTTACATTCCCGGGGTGATAGTTTCCGACTTGCGTAAGCCACGGGGAGACTACACCCATCTTGCTCTTGCAGTAGGACTGCATCCACCCCGATATCGGAGGCATCCGTTCTGAGGATAAACTCCTGGTCAAGTTCAGGTAATTTTAGTATTGGGGTTTTGACCAGACTCCCCTTTAAAGAGACAAAAGCTCGCTCCTGGCTTTCCCCCCAAGTTATCCTATTGGGTTGACCTTTCTTTGTCAAGTCTGACAAAGGTGCAGCTATAGCCGAAAAGTTTGGAATAAACTTCCTGTAAAAACCCGCTAACCCTAAAAATGACCTAACTTGTTTCTTTGTCTCGGGTCTTGGTGCTTCCTGAATTGCCTTCACCTTGTCGGGGTTGGGTTTCAATTTCTGGTCCCTCCCGACAACATGACCCAGACACTCTATATCTGCGTAACCCATGTGACACTTGCTAGGTTTTGCAGTCAGTTTAAACCGGCGTAGCCGTTCCAACAGATTACGTAGAGCCTTAATATGGTCTTCAAATGTTGTTGTAAACACCAGGATGTCATCTACAAAACTGTCTGTGTTGGACAAATCCTTCAGGACTTTCCTCATTAACCTACAGAATGTTGCTTGGGCGTTTACGAGACCAAAGGGCATGACCTTGAACTTAAAAAGTCCTTGCGAAGTTTCGAAGGAGGTCATCTCTTTAGCTCGGTCTGAAAGTGGGACTTGCCAATAACCTTTACTGAGGTCTAACTTGGAGAAATACGAATATCCCGCAAGTTTAGAGAATACCTCCTCAATATTAGGCATTGGCTCTGCATCAAAGATGGTACGTTTATTGAGCTGCCTAAAATCGATACAGAATCGAATTGACCCATCTTTCTTCTTAATAAGTACGACTGGAGATGAAAATGGGGCGTGTGAAGGTTCGATGACACCCAATTTCAACATGTCTTTCACCTCCTCATCAACAATTGATCGGGAGTGAAATGGAATGGGATACCCCTTAATTCTTATTGGTTCACCTGATGTGAGTACAATATCATGTTGCACTCCATCTGTCTGCCCCGGGTTTTCGGACAAGACATCACTGAACTCCGAGAGTAAATTACCCATCTCTCGTTGCTGCTCTACACTAAGCATGCCCGATATGTCTACATCGGCTGCTCTCTCCCTACCTACACTAGTGGGAAAATACATGGGACTAGTGTCCTCCCTACTGTCTTCCTCACTATCCTCAATAACTGCAACATTAACTACGGTTAACACCCCTTGTTGCACATTATCGGTTCTACTTATATACTCTTTCAGCATATTCGCATGAAAGGTCTTTAACTTTCCGTTTATCTCGATACGGTAATCCATAGTGTTCACTATCCCTCTAACGTAAAACGGACCTTTCCATTGTAATAACAACTTGTTATTGTCGGTCGGGAGTAACAGTAACACCTGGTCATCTATCTTAAACTTCCTAGCTCTAGCTTTCTGGTCATAGTACCGTTTATACTTGGTACTTGCCTTAACTAACTGACTTTGAGCTATCTTACAAGTCTCCTCTAGTTTCTCCTTCAGATCTAAAACATACTGATATGTAGTCTTAACCTCATCACTATCTACTTCACCTGCCCACATCTCTCTAAGAATCCTCATGGGACCTCTAACTGACCTACCGTACAATAACTCAAACGGAGAGAATCCTAAACTCTCTTGTGGAACCTCTCTAAATGCAAACAATAAAGCATTGAGATACTTGTCCCAATCTTTGGGTCTCTCGGTACACATACGCCGTAACATTTGCTTTAACGTCCCGTTAAATCGTTCGACTAACCCGTTACACATAGGGTGATATGGTGTTGTCATGATTTGACGCAAAGACAATAACCTGCTTACTTCAGCCATAAGTTCTGACGTAAACTGTGACCCACAATCAGTCAGCATTTCCTCTGGTACACCTAGCCTACTGAACATATCAACTAATGCCTCAGCTACTCTCTCAGTTTCAATTGAGGGCAATGCTACTGCCTCCGGATACCTAGTTGCATAGTCTACCATGGTTAAAATGTACCTATTTTTCCTATCCGACACTGGAAAAATTGGTCCAACTATGTCTACGGCTACCCGCTTAAATGGTGTATCTATCAGTGGCATCTGACCTAAATGTACTTTGGTCACTCGACCTTTTGGTACTGTCCTTTGGCATACATCGCAGGACCTACAATACCTAGTTACATCTCCACTAACGCCTGGCCAATAAAATTCTGCCAATACTCTATCTGACGTTTTCTTTACGCCTAAATGACCTCCCATAATCGACTCATGAGCTACCTTAAGCACTGTCGTTCTATACTGGGTAGGTACCACTAATTGGTGAAACTGTCTAATACCACTATCTTCAAATTCTCTGTACAATAACCTATTCTTATGTACAAACTTACAACTACCGGACCCTTTACACTTCTTCACTACACCATCCTTGGCCTTAACCTTACAAGGACCTAATGACTCGTCTTGAGTTTGTGCTTCTATAAACTCCGCTTTAGATATGTCACCTACGGCTGCAGGAACCTTTAATTTTCTATAAGCCTGAGCTTGCTTCTGAACCTGCGCTCTAGTCTCTATGGCATTACTTATGCTACTTCTAAAATCGGACATTACCGGAAGTGCTGAACCATCTATGTTCCCTATCGTTAAATCATAAATCGGGTCGTCCATACATAGTGCCTCTGTAGTCCCTTTAAAGAAAGGTGTATCTACATCTATTCTCGCTATTGGCACATGCTCTACCTATTTATTTAACAACATACACGGTGACTGTTTACCTACCAACTGGTCATCCGTAACTAAACTACGCCTAACTACCACACCTGTACAACCTGTATCCCTCATTACAATTACGTCCGTGCCATTCACTCTACCATCTGCCGTTGGGAGATTTGCATACGGAAAGAGACATGTTCCGATCTTCGCCATTACACCATCCGATTTAACACAACAGCTACTACTCTCGGTTTTAATAACCGGACTATTACTACCTCTGCCTCTACCTCTACCAAAATTCCATGGGTTGTTAAAACCTTGGTTCTGACTCCCTACATTGTTGTCCACTCTACTATTTTCACTAAAATTGTCTACGACAGCGGACACTTTCACCGCTTTCCTACACTCATGTGAAGCATGATTCCCATTACAGTGACGACAACGAATAAAAGGTCTACCTATGTTACCACTATTGCTACCTCCTCTAGAACCCATCGAACTACCTCCACCTCTATAGTTTCCACTCTGGCCTTTCTGTTTATGATCGTCCCCTTGCCTATCTCTAAAAGTTCTGTCTTTCGACACTACATTATAAGCTCCACCTCTAGCCTCGGCAAACTGATCTGCTTGAGTTGCCATTTCATTTACACTAGTTAGTTTTCTTTCTTTAAGAAATAAGAACAGATCTCTACTACAAACATTGAATAGCTGGTCCCGCAACAAGAAATCTATGAGGCCCTGATAAGTCTGCGCTACCTTCCCTAACTCTAACCACCTATCTAAGTAATTTCTAGATCTACTAATGAACTGAATAAATGACTCGCCTTTCTCAGGCAGACAAGCTCTAAACCGCTTTCTAAAACCTTCTTCAGTTAACTCAAATCTCTTTAAAAGAGCATCCTTTAACTTGTCATAGTCAAGAGCATCTAAACTAGGTAATCTAGAAAATACATCTAAGGCCTTGCCTCTCAATAACGCACTTAAATGAACTGCCCACTTATCTTTGGTCCATTCCTGTAACTCAGCATAACGCTCGAACCGTAACAAGTAACTGTCCATGTTATCTTTGTCAGCATCAAAGTATGGTAACTTCGAACCTTTTAACTTCCCAGAATAACTATCTTTCCCTACAGTTCCACTGTCCTTACTATGTGTCTTAGCTGCTTCCAACTCTAAAGCTAACTTATGCTCAAACTCTTTTTGCTCCCTTTCCATTATCATCTTAGCCTTAGCTAGTCTACCATCTGTTTCGAACCTCTCATGTTCTAACTCTTGCTTCTCCTTTACTATTCTACTTTCTAATTCTACCTTCTCTTTATCATCATCTCGCTTCTCTTTAGCTAACCTACCTTCTAATTCTAACTTCTCTGTGGATAGTCTACTTTCTAATTCTAGCTTCTCTTTAGCTAATCTACTTTCTACTTCTAACCTATCTTTCTCTTCATCCCTTTCCTGCTTTGCTAATTCTCTTTCCTTAAGTCTAAATTCCCTTTCCCTAGCCTGTTCGTCTTTAACAAAGTTTCTAAGCTCCTCTCCAGCATACCCTAACTCTTTACCCATTTCCGTAAGATCCTTTATGGACGTCATGTCTATAGACATTGTGAACTACACACTACAATAATTACAATACACACGTCACTAATAATTCTACTCAACTAACTACTAATGGTAAGTCACTGTGTCCTCAGTAAATACCTGGGCATCATCATAGGACAAGTTACATACACATTTGTACTAGCGCTAACTACTAACGATTATGTGTAGATAGTATCTAGCTTCCACAAAACATATGCACTACATAAAATATCTTAATTTGATATTGGACATAAACCTTAAACAATCATCGAAATGTGTATAACATGTACATGTATATTTACTTCTCCCATCAATATAAGTATACTCGAGTGTCACAGCATGAGTAGAACGTCTTGTTCGCCAACCTAATTGGATACTATGTGTATATCAAGGGAGGTAAAAACAAACACCCAAATTATTGAGCAAAAGTGCCTCAGACCCACTCGTGTAGACCACTGCGACCTCGCGCCAAGGAAAGAACGGACAAAACAACAGTTTGGACTCACCCTACCCTTGTCGTGTCTGGACTTCCAAGCTGTGGCCGTGATCGTCGACAGTCGCCTTGATGGATCAGAGGGTGGTACACAATTCTAAAATAATAAGTAGAGATTTAGTATATCATAATAAAGATCACTTATTGATTCTTTCCCTCCGTAGTCGCCAAAATCCCACTTCTGACACCAGTTGTCACAGGATGACCTTAGTGGTTGGGCTAACTCAGGAAAGAATAAATGACGGTGAATGCATTTACATAAGTTTAATGCAACTTTTAAAATATGTTTAATATATATACAATTATCTAAAAAAAACAAGCGAATACACAAATGAACTATGAAAAGAGTGTTCTCCTGAACGTTTAAGACGTTCTTAGTATTGTTATAAATACTGAATGTCTAAGACACTAAAGTGTTGTTAAAGCTATAACAATGTTGATCTAGCGCGATAACTGTGATGCGCGAGAGCTCATGAAGATGATGATGCACGAATTCAATGGATGATTGTCATCAAATGCCTTCTGTAAGGGTTGATGACGCGATGCAATGATAGTTAATCTCCACTGAGATTGTGAATGATATTCCTCCAGTGAGGACTGGTAACGGGCCCACCTTGTGTCCCGGGGGTTGTCGTTAGTAAAACCTGGCTGCGCAGGTACGGGGACCGTCTCCACCGCTTGTAACGTTAGTCGTGGAAGCTTAGCTCCACTCCTGGATATCCAAACCTAGATGGCTTACTCCAACCCTGGATGGCTTATATCCTGGATGGCTTAGGCTGTAATTATACATACGTTTTAGATGTCGGTTGACAAACATAACAATCTTGCATAATTATCATTACCCAAACCAATCATTATTCAATCAATATATGTAAGCTGTACTAATGATGAGTAGCAATGTATACATATTCTACAACGCCATGTATACGCTATGTACGTCGCTGTTAATCAATGCCCCTAATACATGTAATATAAACATGATCAAATTACTCATATATTACACTCACTGAGTTATGCATGCACGCATTTATTCTTGTCACTCATCTCATTGTTAACTAGTGTGAACAATCGTGTATTACAATCACCGAGTTATACGCCAACGTTAACTAATGCACCTATTATCCACTGTTATCAAATTAATATTGTTTTACAATTAATGATCAATTACAATAATTACATCTAATAAAGTAACTTCAAAATCATATGCTAGTCTAAAGTTATGTTTGAGAAACATCAATGCTAACCGGATGTCGTAACCGCCAATCAAGATGGCGCCGCCCACTGAATACAAATATACGATAAAAGTTTAATAAAACTACTAACCACATGTTGCCTGTGAAATTTGCCGTCCAATCTCTGTTCCAACAAAGTACTATCGATGATCCCGGCGAAAGCTAGAAGACAATGGGTTTTATAGCAAACATTACGCCCAAATCATTATTTGCCCCGTTCAGTCCGTGACAAACGTGGCTAAATCTACAGTATTGAATCTACACGCGAGGCCCTTATACAATTTTGCCGTTTAAGGAAAATATACCTATACGTTTACATGCATTAGCACAAAACTAAACTTATGACACGGCCTCTCTGGTGGCCACTTAAAATGTGCACGCTTTTACGTGTTACATGAATAGATCATGAATATTGTGAAATTGTTTCATCTCGAACAATAGATATTGGGTGTAACCGATACAAGAGCTATATGCGACCAGTACGCTCTACCCGTGACATTTTGTGACAACATCTCCCCACTTAAAGAAAGTGCTACACTTTTAAAATTCAACAAAATGATAATTAATATTTACACGTTAAGAAACTATTAATTCTTCTGAGCAAACGAGCGACAAAACGTACAAGCTGATTGCTCAATCGCTTGAGTATGTTAACTATTACCACTGCAGTTATAACCTAATTATAATATGTAATTACAATTTCAACACTATTCTACAATTGTACACTACCCTGTCGTAACATATACTACTATTGTACAATACACTGCAATACACTATTGTATTAAACCGGTCATTATGTGCGGCGACTTAAATAGTCTGCCCCAATATTGTCCTTTCCTCGGATCGCTTTAATTTTCATCCGGTAAGGCTGCAGAGTCAGTGCCCACCTCATTAACCTACTGTTAGCTACCTTTGCTTTATTCATATAAGCTAACGGTTGGTGGTCAGTCTCCAAGACAAATTCCTTACCAAAAACATATCGGTGGAATTTACTGACACCCCACACTACTGCAAGACACTCCCTTTCGATAACAGAGTAGTTACATTCCCGGGGTAATAGTTTCCGACTTGCGTAAGCCACGGGGAGACTACACCCATCTTGCTCTTGCAGTAGGACTGCACCCACCCCGATATCGGAGGCATCCGTTCTGAGGATAAACTCCTGGTCAAGTTCAGGTAATTTTAGTATTGGGGTTTTGACCAGACTCCCCTTTAAAGAGACAAAAGCTCGCTCCTGGCTTTCCCCCCAAGTTATCCTATTGGGTTGACCTTTCTTTGTCAAGTCTGACAAAGGTGCAGCTATAGCCGAAAAGTTTGGAATAAACTTCCTGTAAAAACCCGCTAACCCTAAAAATGACCTAACTTGTTTCTTTGTCTCGGGTCTTGGTGCTTCCTGAATTGCCTTAACCTTGTCGGGGTTGGGTTTCAATTTCTGGTCCCTCCCGACAACATGACCCAGACACTCTATATCTGCGTAACCCATGTGACACTTGCTAGGTTTTGCAGTCAGTTTAAACCGGCGTAGCCGTTCCAACAGATTACGTAGAGCCTTAATATGGTCTTCAAATGTTGTTGTAAACACCAGGATGTCATCTACAAAACTGTCTGTGTTGGACAAATCCTTCAGGACTTTCCTCATTAACCTACAGAATGTTGCTGGGGCGTTTACGAGACCAAAGGGCATGACCTTGAACTTAAAAAGTCCTTGCGAAGTTTCGAAGGAGGTCATCTCTTTAGCTCGGTCTGAAAGTGGGACTTGCCAATAACCTTTACTGAGGTCTAACTTGGAGAAATACGAATATCCCGCAAGTTTAGAGAATACCTCCTCAATATTAGGCATTGGCTCTGCATCAAAGATGGTACGTTTATTGAGCTGCCTAAAATCGATACAGAATCGAATTGACCCAACTTTCTTCTTAATAAGTACGACTGGGGATGAAAATGGGGCGTGTGAAGGTTCGATGTCACCCAATTTCAACATGTCTTTCACCTCCTCATCAACAATTGATCGGGAGTGAAATGGAATGGGATACCCCTTAATTCTTATTGGTTCCCCTGATGTGAGTACAATATCATGTTGCACTCCATCTGTCTGCCCCGGGTTTTCGGACAAGACATCACTGAACTCCGAGAGTAAATTACCCATCTCTCGTTGCTGCTCTACACTTAGCATGCCCGATATGTCTACATTGGCTGCTCTCTCACTACCTACACTAGTGGGAAAATACATGGGACTAGTGTCCTCCCTACTGTCTTCCTCACTATCCTCGATAACTGCAACATTAACTACGGTCAACACCCCTTGTTGCACATTATCGGTTCTACTTATATACTCTTTCAGCATATTCGCATGAAAGGTCTTTAACTTTCCGTTTATCTCGATACGGTAATCCATAGTGTTCACTATCCCTCTAACGTAAAACGGACCTTTCCATTGTAATAACAACTTGTTATTGTCGGTCGGGAGTAACAGTAACACCTGGTCATCTATCTTAAACTTCCTAGCTCTAGCTTTCTGGTCATAGTACCGTTTATACTTGGTACTTGCCTTAACTAACTGACTTTGAGCTATCTTACAAGTCTCCTCTAGTTTCTCCTTCAGATCTAAAACATACTGATATGTAGTCTTAACCTCATCACTATCTACTTCACCTGCCCACATCTCTCTAAGAATCCTCATGGGACCTCTAACTGACCTACCGTACAATAACTCAAACGGAGAGAATCCTAAACTCTCTTGTGGAACCTCTCTAAATGCAAACAATAAAGCATTGAGATACTTGTCCCAATCTTTGGGTCTCTCGGTACACATACGCCGTAACATTTGCTTTAACGTCCCGTTAAATCGTTCGACTAACCCGTTACACATAGGGTGATATGGTGTTGTCATGATTTGACGCAAAGACAATAACCTGCTTACTTCAGCCATAAGTTCTGACGTAAACTGTGACCCACAATCAGTCAGCATTTCCTCTGGTACACCTAGCCTACTGAACATATCAACTTATGCCTCAGCTACTCTCTCAGTTTCAATTGAGGGCAATGCTACTGCCTCCGGATACCTAGTTGCATAGTCTACCATGGTTAAAATGTACCTATTTTTCCTATCCGACACTGGAAAAATTGGTCCAACTATGTCTACGGCTACCCGCTTAAATGGTGTATCTATCAGTGGCATCTGACCTAAATGTACTTTGGTCACTCGACCTTTTGGTACTGTCCTTTGGCATACATCGCAGGACCTACAATACCTAGTTACATCTCCACTAACGCCTGGCCAATAAAATTCTGCCAATACTCTATCTGACGTTTTCTTTACGCCTAAATGACCTCCCATAATCGACTCATGAGCTACCTTAAGCACTGTCGTTCTATACTGGGTAGGTACCACTAATTGGTGAAACTGTCTACTACCACTATCTTCAAATTCTCTGTACAATAACCTATTCTTATGTACAAACTTACAACTACCGGACCCTTTACACTTCTTCACTACACCATCCTTGGCCTTAACCTTACAAGGACCTAATGACTCGTCTTGAGTTTGTGCTTCTATAAACTCCGCTTTAGATATGTCACCTACGGCTGCTGGAACCTTTAATTTTCTATAAGCCTGAGCTTGCTTCTGAACCTGCGCTCTAGTCTCTACGGCATTACTTATGCTACTTCTAAAATCGGACATTACCGGAAGTGCTGAACCATCTATGTTCCCTATTGTTAAATCATACATCGGGTCGTCCATACATAGTGCCTCTGTAGTCCCTTTAAAGAAAGGTGTATCTACATCTATTCTCGCTATTGGCACGTGCTCTAACGATTTATTTAACAACATACACGGTGACTGTTTACCTACCAACTGGTCATCCGTAACTAAACTACGCCTAACTACCACACCTGTACAACCTGTATCCCTCATTACAATTACGTCCGTGCCATTCACTCTACCTTCTGCCGTTGGGAGATTTGCATACGGAAAGAGACATGTTCCGATCTTCGCCATTACACCATCCGATTAAACACAACAGCTACTACTCTCGGTTTTAATAACCGGACTATTACTACCTCTGCCTCTACCTCTACCAAAATTCCATGGGTTGTTAAAACCTTGGTTCTGACTCCCTACATTGTTGTCCACTCTACTATTTTCACTAAAATTGTCTACGACAGCGGACACTTTCACCGCTTTCCTACACTCATGTGAAGCATGATTCCCATTACAGTGACGACAACGAATAAAAGGTCTACCTATGTTACCACTATTGCTACCTCCTCTAGAACCCATCGAACTACCTCCACCTCTATAGTTTCCACTCTGGCCTTTCTGTTTATGATCGTCCCCTTGCCTATCTCTAAAAGTTCTGTCTTTCGACACTACATTATAAGCTCCACCTCTAGCCTCGGCAAACTGATCTGCTTGAGTTGCCATTTCATTTACACTAGTTAGTTTTCTTTCTTTAAGAAATAAGAACAGATCTCTACTACAAACATTGAATAGCTGGTCCCGCAACAAGAAATCTATGAGGCCCTGATAAGTCTGCGCTACCTTCCCTAACTCTAACCACCTATCTAAGTAATTTCTAGATCTACTAATGAACTGAATAAATGACTCGCCTTTCTCAGGCAGACAAGCTCTAAACCGCTTTCTAAAACCTTCTTCAGTTAACTCAAATCTCTTTAAAAGAGCATCCTTTAACTTGTCATAGTCAAGAGCATCTAAACTAGGTAATCTAGAAAATACATCTAAGGCCTTGCCTCTCAATAACGCACTTAAATGAACTGCCCACTTATCTTTGGTCCATTCCTGTAACTCAGCATAACGCTCGAACCGTAACAAGTAACTGTCCATGTTATCTTTGTCAGCATCAAAGTATGGTAACTTCGAACCTTTTAACTTCCCAGAATAACTATCTTTCCCTACAGTTCCACTGTCCTTACTATGTGTCTTAGCTGCTTCCAACTCTAAAGCTAACTTATGCTCAAACTCTTTTTGCTCCCTTTCCATTATCATCTTAGCCTTAGCTAGTCTACCATCTGTTTCGAACCTCTCATGTTCTAACTCTTGCTTCTCCTTTACTATTCTACTTTCTAATTCTACCTTCTCTTTATCATCATCTCGCTTCTCTTTAGCTAACCTACCTTCTAATTCTAACTTCTCTGTGGATAGTCTACTTTCTAATTCTAGCTTCTCTTTAGCTAATCTACTTTCTACTTCTAACCTATCTTTCTCTTCATCCCTTTCCTGCTTTGCTAATTCTCTTTCCTTAAGTCTAAATTCCCTTTCCCTAGCCTGTTCGTCTTTAACAAAGTTTCTAAGCTCCTCTCCAGCATACCCTAACTCTTTACCCATTTCCGTAAGATCCTTTATGGACGTCATGTCTATAGACATTGTGAACTACACACTACAATAATTACAATACACATGTCACTAATAATTCTACTCAACTAACTACTAATGGTAAGTCACTGTGTCCTCAGTAAATACCTGGGCATCATCATAGGACAAGTTACATACACATTTGTACTAGCGCTAACTACTAACGATTATGTGTAGATAGTATCTAGCTTCCACAAAACATATGCACTACATAAAATATCTTAATTTGATATTGGACATAAACCTTAAACAATCATCGAAATGTGTATAACATGTACATGTATATTTACTTCTCCCATCAATATAAGTATACTCGAGTGTCACAGCATGAGTAGAACGTCTTGTTCGCCAACCTAATTGGATACTATGTGTATATCAAGGGAGGTAAAAACAAACACCCAAATTATTGAGCAAAAGTGCCTCAGACCCACTCGTGTAGACCACTGCGACCTCGCGCCAAGGAAAGAACGGACAAAACAACAGTTTGGACTCACCCTACCCTTGTCGTGTCTGGACTTCCAAGCTGTGGCCGTGATCGTCGACAGTCGCCTTGATGGATCAGAGGGTGGTACACAATTCTAAAATAATAAGTAGAGATTTAGTATATCATAATAAAGATCACTTATTGATTCTTTCCCTCCGTAGTCGCCAAAATCCCACTTCTGACACCAGTTGTCACAGGATGACCTTAGTGGTTGGGCTAACTCAGGAAAGAATCAATGACGGTGAATGCATTTACATAAGTTTAATGCAACTTTTAAAATATATTTATACAATTATCTAAAAAAAACAAGCGAATACACAAATGAACTATGAAAAGAGTGTTCTCCTGAACGTTTAAGACGTTCTTAGTATTGTTATAAATACTGAATGTCTAAGACACTAAAGTGTTGTTAAAGCTATAACAATGTTGATCTAGCGCGATAACTGTGATGCGCGAGAGCTCATGAAGATGATGATGCACGAATTCAATGGATGATTGTCATCAAATGCCTTCTGTAAGGGTTGATGACGCGATGCAATGATAGTTAATCTCCACTGAGATTGTGAATGATATTCCTCCAGTGAGGACTGGTAACGGGCCCACCTTGTGTCCCGGGGGTTGTCGTTAGTAAAACCTGGCTGCGCAGGTACGGAGACCGTCTCCACCGCTTGTAACGTTAGTCGTGGAAGCTTAGCTCCACTCCTGGATATCCAAACCTAGATGGCTTACTCCAACCCTGGATGGCTTATATCCTGGATGGCTTAGGCTGTAATTATACATACGTTTTAGATGTCGGTTGACAAACATAACAATCTTGCATAATTATCATTACCCAAACCAATCATTATTCAATCAATATATGTAAGCTGTACTAATGATGAGTAGCAATGTATACATATTCTACAACGCCATGTATACGCTATGTACGTCGCTGTTAATCAATGCCCCTAATACATGTAATATAAACATGATCAAATTACTCATATATTACACTCACTGAGTTATGCATGCACGCATTTATTCTTGTCACTCATCTCATTGTTAACTAATGTGAACAATCGTGTATTACAATCACCGAGTTATACGCCAACGTTAACTAATGCACCTATTATCCACTGTTATCAAATTAATATTGTTTTACAATTAATGATCAATTACAATAATTACATCTAATAAAGTAACTTCAAAATCATATGCTAGTCTAAAGTTATGTTTGAGAAACATCAATGCTAACCGGATGTCGTAACCGCCAATCAAGATGGCGCCGCCCACTGAATACAAATATACGATAAAAGTTTAATAAAACTACTAACCACATGTTGCCTGTGAAATTTGCCGTCCAATCTCTGTTCCAACAAAGTACTATCGATGATCCCGGCGAAAGCTAGAAGACAATGGGTTTTATAGCAAACATTACGCCCAAATCATTATTTGCCCCGTTCAGTCCGTGACAAACGTGGCTAAATCTACAGTATTGAATCTACACGCGAGGCCCTTATACAATTTTGCCGTTTAAGGAAAATATACCTATACGTTTACATGCATTAGCACAAAACTAAACTTATGACACGGCCTCTCTGGCGGCCACTTAAAATGTGCACGCTTTTACGTGTTACATGAATAGATCATGAATATTGTGAAATTGTTTCATCTCGAACAATAGATTTTGGGTGTAACCGATACAAGAGCTATATGCGACCAGTACGCTCTACCCGTGACATTTTGTGACAGAAATTGAAACCCAACCCCGACAAGGTTAAGGCAATTCAGGAAGCACCAAGACCCGAGACAAAGAAACAAGTTAGGTCATTTTTAGGGTTAGCGGGTTTTTACAGGAAGTTTATTCCAAACTTTTCGGCTATAGCTGCATGACAAAGTTACAGCCCGGACAAGATCAGACTGCATGAACTCTAAGTGTGACCTTGACCTTTGAGCTGGAGGCCTGGGTTTGCGCTCGACACATCGTCCTCTTATGGTGATATTTGAGCCAAGTTATTTCAAAATCCCTCTATGCATGACAAAGTTATAGCCCGGACAAGATCGCACGGAGGCACACACGCACATACACCAAATCGGACCGCCATTGTGACAACTATGTCGAGCTGTCCGCAAGCGGGTACTGCCCGGAGAAGATCGGACTGCATGACCTCTAAGTGTGACCTTGACCTTTGAGCTGGAGGCCTGGGTGTTGTGCGCGACAAATTATTTCAAAGTTGTAGCCTGGACAAGATCGGAAACACGCACGGACGCACTGACATACACAAAACCGCCATTGTGACAACTATGTCAAGCGGGCTTGACGAAAATGTTTAGCAGGATCCGAAGATGTGTTGTGCTCTTAGTTCATTCTATCTTCTATTTACTTTTATACTAGCTATAGTTTATTCTATCTTCCATTTACTTGTATACTGGCTATAACATTTAGCATTTCAACAACGTAGGAATTACTATAGGAAAACCTTTTTGGGGGCATGTGTTACCTACTGGTGACATTTCTTTGAATTGACCCAACCATGGCATATAAACAAACACAATACATTTTGGAACAGCCCTTACAACATTTGGGCACAACAATGCAAAACAGTAAATTAATGAACACACGCTGACTTACTTTCATTGTATTTCATATAGTTTTAAAACTTAATTTTAGGTAAATTAATGTAATATATATATTATTTTCAGTGACTATCGTCGGACTATATAAAAAGTATCTTAAAATAAGTTTATGCTTGTGTATCAACATCTACTTAACTCCAGTTAGTAAGTCCAATGTTTAGCATGTTCAGTAACTCTTAAATACGCAATTAAACATCCATAAGAACACAGTAGCAAATATTTCAAAACTGCCGAGTTGCCAACACCGGAGTCTGCAGAAGACCCATTTGATTAGTTTGACTGTCATGTGAGTCGTGTCTCTGCCTTTTGTAAGGAACAATCTTATTTGATGATTGTGCTCCATTTGACTGGCTGTTTGGCCAATCACGTGCCTGATCATGTTTCCGTTTGTAAGGAACAATTTGATTGGTTATAAACTGATCTCCATTTGCTTGTTGTGACTGATCACTCTGTCCTATGGAAGGGTTTGTTGATTTTAAATCCTTGACATTTTTTGACCAACCAGAATGATGAGACGTTTCTGAAGTATTTGGGGAGTTCTTTCTCCAACTTTGATTTGGAGCATGTTTTGTTTCAGTTGTAGCGATGGTGGATGATGATACAGAAGGGTGAGACTTCTTGCTGAATTTTTGTTCTCCTTTCCACTGCTTCTCAAAATGCTGCCTGCAATCATAAATGAAAAATGTTACATTTTTAATGAGAAGAAAATGATGGAAGTAGCTTCCTAACATATTGTCCTCTTGTGATAAAATTGTGTGTATTATATTATCAACTACCCATCACTATTCAGAAGTCACCAGACACAACTAATGACGATTTTGACCTTTGATCCCTCAGTATTGCCTTTCAGATATTTTGCAATGAGCAAGGTTAGGTTGCAGGTTGACATTTTATGAAAAGGAGCATAACTCTGCTGAAATGAAACTCGAGTTATTGGACATGTGTAACCACATTCCTTGGGTAAGGTGGGTAAGATGTGTGAAGTTTTATGAGCACAGGTCAAATCCTTTTTAAGTTACTTTTAGGTTGCAGGTTAAAAGTATGACAGACAAAGAGGAACGACAGACTGAACTGTCATGTGCACCATTGCCACGACTCCAGTCAAAAATCCACAACTGTGAAGTTGTACTTAACTATAGCCATATGAAAGAAGACTAAACATTACTTAGACTGCAGCCTCCTGCCTTTGCTCCAGACCCGCCCAAACGACGGAAGCCAGGCTTGTGACGTGGCAGCAGAGTGATCGAACTTGGCGCCAACCCTCATACTCGGCAGTTTGGACTTCTTTTCTCGCTCTACTACAATGATCAACAAGTAATGATGAAATTGAGCACAATCAATGGAAGTTATTCTGCATCAGATGATGTCCCTGTCCCCCGGATTAATAAGCCCCAAAATATAAATACAACAAAAGTCTCAGTAGAGAGACAACACAGGTTGTGGGCAATAACTCTGAACATATGCATCAGTATTGCTCATTGGTGAACTTGTCTGATATCTTATAGAAACAAAACCTTCGAGACATTTCGGAAAAAGTGAAAATCATTTTAATACATAAAGAGTTAAGAAAGCTAACAATTGACCAGCCAAAACGGTTTAACATCCTAGGCAATATTTACGAATCCTTCCCAACAAATTTTATGTAATATATCAAAAGGGATGAAAAATGCTACTACAATACTACTACAACATCCCATTGCATTATTATGGATAATATAGGTGACTCCTGACAATATGATGGAAGAAAATAAACTAAGTAAAATCACAATTTGGGTTTGGAGGTAAGTAAGTGTTCATGCCAATATTGTGTAGAGTTATGGACACTGTCAAAGAACAATAATATTGGTGTGGATAAAAAGAGTTACTGCAATTTAATAACTGAAGGGGAAATAATGATTTGTTTGTCTGAATGGTATTTTACGCATTTTAGCGCATGTTAGGCTATATACCGGTCCATTTTTGTGGTAGATGCAGACCAACCCATTTTTTCCTGGGTAGAACCAGTACTAAATACCTCCCGCCATCCGTAAGAATGAATACTCTCAATTGACAAGTCAAGCTCCCAGTGGGATTCGAACCCACAGTGGTGAGAGGTGAGAAGGTTTTAGGCGCGGCGTCTACTATATAGGCTAAGGATGCACTGGAAAATGAATGGAAAAAAATAAATCATCATTCATTTAAACTGTAACATAAGAACAATACGTTTTTGTGCTTACAATGTTTCTGCAGATCTACCATTGTGGGTCCTATTTCCTGCGACTGGTTGCTATCCGTGTCTTTCTGTAACCATGGAGGAATGGCAGCTGTATGTACATTGCCTTCTATGCCTTCTTCATACGTATTCTGTTATTTTACAAAAGAAGATAGATTCTGTCTGACAGTTTGTTTCCTACTTAAACATAGAAAGAATAGACCTGTTTACTATAAAGCATATTAAGACTTCAGCACTATCATTCACATTTGAGTTGTGCCCCTTACTCCAGCTTACAAAACTACTAGCAAAATATTGCACATGCTTTTATAACAATATCTTAATGAAAACTCCACCAAAGATGTTAAGAAGTTCACAATTTATCACATTTGAGTTGTGCCCCTTACTCCAGCTTACAAAACTACTAGCAAAATATTGCACATGCTTTTATAACAATATCTTAATGAAAACTCCACCAAAGATGTTAAGAAGTTCACAATTTATCTTGCAAATGTAGAGTGTATGCACCACGGTTACAAATACTAACAAACAGCTGAATCAAATATTTCGCCTATTCATAACTCTCGACATATTTAACCCTTAACCCACTAAGTATGACTGTAATAGCTTTTGCACCCATTGTAAACCCAGATCAGCCTGCGAGTAACTCTTTGTCATATTAACGGAATGGTCTTAATTCAAAAAAAGAACAGTCCATTAAATATATGTAGAGGGTTAGGGGTTAATAGGTTTTCACTGCAACCACTAGCTGTATTTGGTTGAGCTCTGAAATTTATTTGTAACTAAAACTGATGGTCGCCCCATGCCTTACTTGTAAATAACGAATCTCAATCCACCTCATATGCAAAACCCAGCCCTATTGTTTTAGTATTTGAACAGCAAGGACTTTTATTCATATAGCTACATAAAAGATGAAAACTTGAAAACCGGAATCATAATCAATGTGTGTTCATAACTGGAAGTTATTACATACCTTACTATAAATAGTAACACATTTTAGTAGAAAAACAATGATTATCAGTCCTGTTTCTAAATCCATAATCGGCACACTGTGCCATTATGGATTATGGAAAATCGGCACAGTAGCAACAGACTGTCTGCACGCGAAGACGTCAATGTCATCAAGCAATACTAAGACATCATATTGGCGCGCTATGGCTGAGGAGCGGACGTTGCAATCTCAACTGCAATTTTCATGCCCAGTAAATAAACGTTTGAAGTTGAAATATATCATTAAAGCGAAAGACAAGGGAGAAAACTATTAAACTTAACGTAAATTATTAATTTAATGTAGCGTATTTATTTGCCAAATAAGTGTTTGCATCTTATGCTACTTGAATGTTTAATGTACACGGTTTTGTAAACATGTCGGCGCATTTTGTCATAAAAATGCACTGTTTGTTCTTTAATATTCTTCTTCTCCATTTATAGTAAGGTATCTAATAAAAAGGCAAATATACGGCCGTGGTGTGCCTTTTGTCAAAATGGCACACACCTAGTGCATGCACACCAAATGGCACACCACGGCCGTATATTAACCTCTAATTAATACAACGAAACTTGCTCAAGAGACCAACTCTGTTAAGAGACCACTTGCTTTAATAGACATCCATTACATTTCCGTGGTGTGCCTTTTGTCGAAAATGGCACACCTAGTGCATGGCCCTCGGGCCATTATAGACAAAAGGTACACCACGGCCGTATATTAACCTCTAATTAATACAACGAAACTTGCTCAAGAGACCAACTCTGTTAAGAGACCACTTGCTTTAAGAGACATCCATTACATTTCCTGACTGTATTGTTATTTTTCCATTCCCTTAAGCGGTCTCTTAATACAGTTTTGATTGCATTTGTGTATTGACAATGGATTTTTTGTCGAATATTTGTGTCCTAACAGACCTACCTGAATAATGCAGGTCAACCCTGGAGCACGTGCAGATATTGTCCGTTTTCCCAAGCCTAGTTCGGGTCCCCTGTATCCTGGCAAGTTTGTCGTGCCTGGTGCATCATGTTCCCTATGTCCTGGCAAGTTCATCAGTTCAGTTGCACTTGTGAATGACTCCGACTATATTCATTCAGGAAATAATATAGCAATACAGATATGCAAAACAGAGATACCTGTTACCTAGCGACCATTTGTATTACCGGTAACAGATCGCCTGTTTAACTCAATTTTTATTTAAACAGAAAAAGAATTTTTATATGGAGATATTGGAATGTGACTGGTTTATCACTCTCTCCAAAAAAAGTTGTATAATGAGGTAGATGGGAATCCAATTTTACGGGTCACCATCACTTACAATTAACTTGACCCAACTGTCCCCACTGTCTCTCATTTCTATCAGCCCTGTCTCAGTGCCAACATGACCCATATACATCAAAAGGATCCCTTTAGAAGGTTGTTTAGTAGCATTAGTGGGGTTAACTTACCTTGCCATGAGAACAAGATTGATTGATTGAATTGGATTTTATAGTCACACCAACAGCTAAGGTCATATGGCGACTTTCCAGCTTCCATTGGTGGAGGAAGACCCCAGGTGCCCCTCCGGGCAATTTTCGTGCACGGGCGGGCACCTGGGTAGAACCACCGACGTTTCGCAAGCCAGCTGGATAGCTTCCTCCATAAAGATTCCTAGGCCCCTGAGGGATCGAACCTACAGTGGTGAGGGGCAAGTGATTTAAAGTCAGAGACGTTAACCACTCGGCCACGGACGCCCCCCATGAGAACAAGACTCACAACTGTAAAACTAGTTCGCTATATTGGTGCCATGAAAATTCCCAAACATTAAAACCCTCAAACGTAATACTGAAATTGATCTCCTAAATATTTGTATTGTGACTTCAACACAAAAACTAGTCTGTTTGTGTGCAGAAGAATGAAAAGCAATCTTTATGTTACAGTCACGCTTTCAGGACCACAATACAGTAACGCTTTAGGGACCACAAAACAAGTTGACATTCGAAATCAAATTGTGTTTCTGACTACGTTAGATTATGGATACAGTGGCAGATTGGTGATGTTGCTGTGATCACATGACTGTCACACGACCACTATGTGACCTTCACCAACCTGGTTAGCGTCCATCCGTCCACATACCTGCCATCTCATCTCACAGCTTGTAATAGTCTCTGCTATCTGAAATACAATGCACCAGTTGTTAACTCCCTTTAATTAATGTATTGTTGGCAGTATAACAACTTCTCTTACAGTCTCAGGCACTGTAACCAAGTTTGATCAAAATATGTTTATGTCAATGATGTCTGGGTTTCTGAATCCAATGACTGTGGTGGTCATTAGATACGTTAATGTGTCAGTCGTTTTAGCAACAGACAATATGTTGAAATCTACGGCTTATTTTATTGAAATATTTGTACAGTCAAACTACTCCAGAGAACACCTGTTTTCAGAGTTGCCAGCACCTGGGCCAAATAAAATCCCTGACCAAATGTCATTTCTCACTGACCTATATGACGCAATTTTATCGGCCTCCTCACTCCCCTACATCCGACCATTCCACCATATATCACATCAATTATTATGTATAAAAACAACAATATCTCATGTACTGCAGCGCAATTCTGGGAAACTTCCAAAAAAATACAAAAATATGAAGGATCTGCATTAAGGGTTAAAACTGATCAGTGAGTAATTGGAAGACTGCCATAGTCACCATATACACAATTTCTGGACAACAAAATACACAGTTTCTCAACAAAAACAAAAAACTCCCCCCGCCCACCACTCCCTCCCCCCACGACTTTTCAAAAAATTCAAATTTCCCTGACCATTTTTCAAAATTCCCTGACCTTGAAAGAAATCAAATTTTCCTGACTTTTCAAGGTCGCTGGCAACCCTGTTTTTAAGAGACCACTTGCTTTAAAATCCCACTGTTTTGGTTCCCAATTGTTAGAAAAACATTTTTAATTAAATGCACCTGTATTAAGAGAGAATCTGTGTAATAAACTCAATTTAGCTCTTCCATTTTGCGTTCTCAGAATGCAGGTTTAACTGTATATAAATACAAGCTTAACGTAATCGTGACACCTTTAATCTCTCTATTTCTTTTGCTTTCTGCCATTTCTTTACTGCAAGGAAGCAGGCTTTCTTGAATCTGTAAGATACACAAAAAACAGTTTTTTTTTAAATGATATTCTTTTTTGTTGCTTTATAGAACATGCTGTAAATATATTATTATTCTGTTTATGAGACGCCTATCTGTCACCAGTTCTACTGTGCATTTCAGGGTGCCTAGACGTCGAATATGAATAGATTTGTTTTCATACTTTCTATTTTGATGAATTCTGCTTTGTGAAGCGTAACGGATGGCGACGGCAAGATTGTAAACAGATCCAGGAGTCTATTTTCATTCTATCTGACCATATCAGGTATGAAAACAGCAGGGTACTAGTCCGCTTTTGAAGGGAATGGGGCCAGAGCCTTCAGGAAGGGGAAACAAAATATAGTGTGTTTTATTATTTAAGTGGCAGCGAGAATGTACCATTCCAAATGGCAAAAAGTATGCTGTTTTCCTGTAATTTAAAAATTTCTAAAAAAAAACATTTATTTTTTTAAGATGAGAATTTTGGAAAAAAATATACTTTTAGCAGAGGGGAATGAGGCCAAATTTCGGCCCCAAAAATGGCTAAACGAGTACCCTGAGCAAGTTATGAAAAAAATCACAATTCATATTCAACATCTGGGCACCCTGTTAGCAGTAAGTTGTGTTTAGTTCTGTTAAAAAGGGTGGGTTCAATGCAACACTGATGTACCAACATATAAATAAAGAAGAAGCTACATCAGTGTTGTGCTGAACCCTTATTACAAAGCAGATCTAGTCTCAGTGCATACATTTCATCATTTACATGTTATTTGATTTACATGTTAGGTCAAAACTCTATGGTACTTACCGTACTTACAAATCTTTTTTAAAAGACTCGTGGCAATCTGATTTTTTTTTAAAACTGGCGGCTCAAAAAAAGTTTTTCTACATTACGTTATACTTTCATATCTCTAAATCAGTAATAGTAATGATTTGTAAGGAAAGAATGCTATGAACTTTTATAATAGTATGCCCAAAGGTTTAAAGTGAAAATGATGCTGGATTAAAGAAACCAACCCTTCAAATAACGGCAAAATTATGCTACAAATAGAGTTTAATTAACATTGTTGAAGTGATACGGGAAATAATTCCCGAGTGAGAAAGATTCTTGCGATATAGAAACGAGTGTGTTTTTGCACGAGTTTCTATATCGCAAGAATATTTCTCACGAGTGAATTATTTTCCGTATCACGACAAAAATGTTAATTAAACTATATAATATATATTCTGTAATGAATTTCTTTCCAAGCGTCTTTTGACACAAGTATTCCTTCTTCTGTCACTCCTTTGGCGACAGCACAGAGTAATATCATGACGTCAATTCGTGACGTAATATCATGACGTCTATCGTTTAGATCATAACAATTGGCTACTGTGCTATCTTTCACACTAGGCGAGATAGCACAGTAGAGGAAGGGATATGTTATAGATTTTTTCAAACTTGGAAATTTCTATAATTCATCACAGAATATATAATATACCCGTTTATCAAAACTCTGTCCAGGTGTTCAAGTCATATCTTAATGCATATATGCCGATTAAAAGAATAGGATTTTTGATGAGTTCTTAAAATACACGATATTATTTGTTTGTTTGTATGGTGTTTTACGTCATTTTCAACACATGTAACGTTATATATGACGGTCGATTTTTTGTGGTGGAGGCAGACCTCCCTCTTTTCCTGGGTAGAAACAGTACTGTACACCTCCCGCCATCCATAAGAATCGACACACGATATTAAAGATGCGTAAAATGAATTATGGTAACTCTTAATTCAATGCTCCAGTTTTGGGGTTTGACCTGGCTGGATAAAGCTGTTAATATTGCGTCTATAGAGTTTGGATTTTCAAAATATGCAAGTGATAACTTATATATATATATATATAATAAAAACTTTGTCTCAGTAGGTTAGAAACGGTATACATTATTATGTTGTAAAATTTGGCTTTGCCGGCTGGATAGCTACATTAATAAATCATGGTGCTAATTTTAATACTTCAAGATTTTCTTGTGTCTCTTTAGGACCCTGAACTTTGAAATGTTAAGGTTGACTAAGGTTGTTAACTTTTAATTTTATTTTTATTTCCTCTGTCCTCTAATTTAAATATTTAACTAAAATGTAATTTGTGAAAAAACATATTATTGTCAGAAAATGGCTTTCATTTTTTGTGAAAACACATCTGAACAGAGTGACATAAACACATCTGACATTTTGTTTACCGTGAATACTTACATACGGAGATCCTCTGGAGACAGAATAAAATTGGGCTTCAACTTCTTGTTGAGGAGATTATCCCAGAAAAACTGGACCATATTTTCTTTGTGTGAATCACTATGAAGAAACCAAGAACCGGATGAGTAATAAAATCATTTTCAGACATAAAGAGCGAGATATCAAGAATGGATTCAATATTTTCAAATATTCAATTATAACAAATATTCAATTATAATTATGGTCATTTGCTTGTAAAAAGATGGTACCCAATAGTGGATTTTTCTTCAGTTTTCTCCAATATTAAAACCAGAACAGTACCGTCATTTGTATGTATGTACATGTATTATGGGGCTTAACATCGTCTTTAATAATATTTCAGTCATACTACAACTTTGTCTACTTGTAGCAATGAATAGAACTACATGTTGTTTAACGGCTAATCAACACAATATAGGTTAACTAGAGCTGCCCCAGAGACAGCGAAAATAACATAGCAATCCGGGAACCTGCCCTACGATTACTAACCAGCAAATTCATACGGTTCTTTAACGTGCTTGGAGGATAATACTCCGATACTCAGGAACACAATGATGCAACTCAGTGGTGAGGCTTCAACCCGGATCCTCTGGTTTTAAGTCCATCGTGTTAACCACTGGGCCATGCCAGCCCACTGGTAGTGGTAACTCAGTGTTCAACTTTATAGTGCTGCCACACCGAAATACCACGCTGTAGACACGTGTGGAGATACCCCACCCAGTCACATTATAATACCCCACCAAGTCGCATTATACTAACATGGGGCCGACCAGTCCTAGAACTACCCTTTATATCCTGAACGTCAAGCAAGGGAGCTACTAGTACCAGGTTTATAAAGTCTTTGGTGTAATTCAGTCAGGGACTAAACAGATGGGTGAGATGACCTCCTGTATGCAAGGTGAACGTTCTACAACTAAGCCCAGTGTTTTTTTATGTGTTTTGTGAATGCAGCCTGTGCCCATGTCATTGTGAAAAATAGCGGCATTTTCCTAGAAATTGTGAAATATTATAACAAATATTGTCATAATATTTCACAATTTCTTTTTTCACTTTTATTTTCAGTTTAGTATCCCTTGGTTTGGTTTTAAGTTTTGTTTTTGGTAGATACAGACTAGTTTTGACACCAGCTTATATTAAGACTAGTATCCTTACTGGTCTGTATTTAACAAAAAACACACAAAAAAAAAACACAATTTTCTTTTTCAGATTGTGATTTTTTTGGATATAATTGATAATTGTGAAAAAAGGATTATTTTTGGAATTGTGAATGGGGCCGAAATTCGGCCCCAAATTAGGCATAACTGAGACAGCTGTTTGGTTACCTTGCAATGTGTTCCAGCAGTCCAGCGCCAATGACAGTGCAGTTCTCCATGATTGTGTGTTTGTTATACTCATTTGTACAAAAGTAACACCAAAACGTGGCACCATTCTCAAATTGTTCATCTTGTACCTGAGGGCTGAACAGGTCTTGCTTGACTGTTTCAATCTAAAACAATAAATAGTTGGCACGTTTCCTTGTTGATCAAACTGTTATGCTGCTGTATGACAGTGGTATAAGATTACCTATTTAGTTGTTTTTTCCCCACTAATAATCGGCGCTGTTATGTTAAGAAGCTCAAAGACTTGGACACAAAGAATTGAAAAAAAAAATATTGGTATTATTTAATGAGGCAAATCTTAGAAACAAAAATAATGATGGTGAGGTTGTTTTTACTAAAAGCGATACTGTTGATGAACAAAATAGTAGAAAATCACTTCAAAAAACAGCCCAGCAAAACACAAAGTATGGCAGACCCCAGAACTATAGATAGCTCAAGTCAGCTAGTCCCATCATCAACAGCCGGTGTGGAGCAGTGTATTAGCCAGCCAACCGTGCAGCCGTCTTTTGCACGGCCATTTTCAGTCTTTGAATTAAAATTTTCATGTCACTAGCCCGAATTTTTATATACTCCATGAAAACCCATACAATTTCCTTTAGCCCGACTATATAAATTTAAAAAAATCACGAGCCCGAATGACAGTTTACTAGCCCCGGGCTTGGGGCTAGTGGGTTAATTCGAAGACTGCATTTTGGAAAAATGGCAGCCAATATTTGGAGGAGTGGGTGCGGTAATTTTTTTTTTTTTGGTAACCAACACTTCCAAACTCTTACTTTCTCAATACTGTTATGTTTTATATACTTTTATATTTTATATGTTTTATAGAAGAAATATAAAATGCACCTTTTTCACCTTTATTTGTGAAAATAAATAACCCCAGAAACACCCACTTGTCGTGAAATGGCGCGTAACACGTTAGCAAATTATTTTGCACACCCTGTTTGCATATTAGCACACCCAGTTCTTGAATTCCTGCCTAATACACTCGTGTGGAGCGACTGTTTAGTTTGATGAACACATTGTGCACTCCAACAAGAAACAGGCTAAGTGAGAAGCTACTAGATGTCATGATAAGGCAGCGTTTTTTTACCTTATATAAATGGGACCGATAAACGGCCCCATTCCCAATTGAAAAAATTGACAATTTTTCCCAATTTCCAACTAAAAAATTCCCAAATCGAAGTTGTTTTTCCGTCAAACTTTCTCCTGGGATATTCTCAATACACAAATGTAATAGATCTTCCCAGTTCTGTTTTTGATTATTCTTCTTAATAAAGTTTTTTATCAGGGTTGTACGTTTCTTCTGCTTTTCTGTGTAAATTGAAACGCAAAACACAGCCTCGTCACCCGAGGACGACGCCATGTTGTTTATTCGTTGCAGAAATGCTTTACCGCTTGTATGTTATCGAAACGCTTTACCGCTAGTATATTCTACTATGTAACAAGCGCCTCAGTGAGCGATGGGTTAATACTAAATAAAGGACGAATAACAGAAATCGTCTGGGCCAGGAAACTCTTTCCTCGGTCATGAGAATATGCAGAGAATCTGGTGCAACCCTAAATGACAATGAACTTAACAGCATTGTTAACATTTTCAGGGACAACAAAAACAGGGAAATTATTCTGTAACAACTCAGTGAAGTACAATAAAAACTTGAAACATTACAGTCGTGAAAATATTTTATTATGTAAATCATCAATAAATATGTAATATTTCACAAAATACAAAAACAACATTTTTCCCAATTCTGAGAAAAAACGCGCGGTTTTTCCCAATTTGACCGGCCACGGACCCATTCCCAAAATGGTGGAAAAAAACGCTGTAAGGATATTTATGCATGGACAATCTCTTAAAACCACTAAAACCACACAACTTGACACAATTGTGAATCGGTTTTAAAACAATGAAAAATAAGGACATTTCTCTTTAAAATATCATTATTCACACATTTAAAATATCATTATTCACACATGTGTGACAGTGTAACTGTACATGTTGATTTACTGTGTATGATATTAAAATTTGTCGATTTATGTCATTTTTTTCCCCTACCCAAGGGCCCCGCAACCTTTCCCCAAAAAACACTGTCTACCTTTCTAGCCTTTGTATCCTCATTTTCTGACAATGGAATACAAAAACCTAGATCATTGTTATGGTCTTACCCCCATTCCAAAAAGGACCACTGGTAATAATGAGTGTGCTGAAAAACATGGGATGAAACCAAAGTCTGGGTATCAAACCCAAAAGGGTGACAGGCAAGTATGCTAGCCAATTGGTCAACACAACTCAGCAAAACTGCAATCAATTTTCACCATTTCAAATACATGGGGTCTTCCAAATCCTTAACAAAAAAAGCCATATAAGATATAAAAAAAAAAGTGTGAAACTTTTCACTGCCACCTGCCCTGAAAATTTTACAAAATAATTGAGAAAAAACATCGAAATTTCAGTATTAACAAACCTTAGATGAGAATTTCTTTAGTATATTATTAAGGATGTGTTGATGACGTTTAGAATATATGTGTTTCTTTCTTGTTGTATGGCTTAGTTTACACAAAGAACAGAATTCAAATTGACGAAATGAAGTGCCAACATTTTGAGCCGCCATATTGGTAAGGTATTCCGTTAATAATACACAACCGTTAGAATCGCATATACTCTCGAATACGCTGGGTGCGTTCAGGGTTCTCCCATCGGCAACCACGTTGGTTAACCTTTGGGTTACCTACCAATCATTAATTTTTGGGTGATACAATTTGTGTTATTCGTTTTTTTTATCCTTAGGTTCTATAGTAAAATAAGATTCTTTGGCAGAGTAAAAAGACGATAATTTTCAAGATTTCAATTTTGAAAGATACATAATATCAGGGAGTACGTTATATAACGTACTCCCTGATAATATTGAACCAGTTCGCATGAATGTGCATGAAATAGGCAGGGTTTTAAAATAATCACAATGTAGATACCTTAATTTTAACAGTAAACTTGGTTGAACATCAACGATAAAGAACGAGTTTATCACCTACCAGAAAGCCTGTTAATACCTACATATCTATTGTGAAATATAGGCCGACAAACCAGCCAGCGACATTTCATATCTGAGACTAGATCATCCTAAGCGTAGGGCGGCGGACGGAATCAGTTTCGGAAAATGGATGCGCCACTGAAAAAAACAACGTTTAAAATGGGATAAGAACGTTGTTTTTGATTGTGTTATTTTCAGATTTGTTAAAAAAAGAAAAAAAGAAGATAAGTTACCCGTCACTAATCTCAAAACCAGGCTCCACCGCTGGTCCATCTATTCCAAGAAATACATCTTCGATTTCCATTTATATACATCTTCAAGATTAGCTTCTTCCTCAAGGATAGTAATAGTACTTACCCTTGTAGAACTTTCTCCCAGTCACATCAGCCGAGGCTACCTCCTTGATATTCTTTAGGAGGAAGACGTCAACCATTCTGAGCCTCAGGGACCCGTCTTGTTGCTATATGATGCCTAGATGAATGCAAGACCCGTTACCAACAAGACCTGTAACCAACCAGTCTGTGAGCTGGAGCAGTGCCGGCGGGAACGTTCTATGGGACTTAACCGCCTGGTAGTATTCTTTCTTTTAAAAGTAGTTGTAGCATGGTCGGTGACATTTCCTTTGATGAATGCAGAGCATTAAATCGTTTAATTTATGTTAACTAAAGGGGCGTGGCTACACCGTACTACAACTACCGGATATTGGAATTTAGAGTACGGTCACTATGACGTTACAGTGTTACTAAGTACACCATGCTACAAAAAAGATAGAGTCTGTCTCAGCTACGCCCATCTCGGTGTTTAAATAAGCCAACTCGCCGAGACCAGACTCTATCTATTACATACACCATTATCCTGCATGCATTTTAATCGTGTTACACCCCTTTATTATCCGTGTATTATGCATTTATTATTTTTTAGCTCGTTTATTTCATCTTCTTAGCCATAATGATGAAGTCAGTTCCGGTGAGCACACACACACACACGCACGCACGCAAGCACACACACGCGCGCGCATATTTATATTTACGCGCGCTCGCACGCCTGCACGCCAGCACGATGTCCTCTACAAACAAATGGTGAGGTGATTGTGTTATTGTATGTTTATTTATTTCTGCCATTTTATTTTTGAAACCAGGATAGGCCTACCGATTATCCGACTCTAACTTCCCATAAGTAATAGATTGAGTCTGGTCTCAGCGAGTTGGCTTATTTAAATAACCAACGAGCTGAGACAGACTCTATCTTTTGTGTAGCATGGTGTACTTGTAGCATGGTCGGTGACATTTCCTTTGATGAACGCAGAGCTTTAAATCGTTTAATTTAGGGTAACTAAAGGGGCGTGGCTATGCCGTACTACAACTACCGGATATTGGAATTTAGAGTACGGTCACTATGACGTCACAGTGTTACTAAGTACACCATGCTACAAAAAAGATAGAGTCTGTCTCAGCTCGTTGGTTATTTAAACACCTCGATGGGCTACGCCCATCTCGGTGTTTAAATAAGCCAACTCGCCCATCTCGGTGTTCAAATAAGCCAACTCGCTGAGACCAGACTCTATCTATTACTTAGTATCACTGTGACGTCATAGTGACCGTACTCTAAATTCCAATATCCGGTAGTTGTAGCACGGTATAGCCACGCCCCTTTAGTTACCCTAAATTAAACGATTTAATGCTCTGCCTTCATCAAAAGAAATGTCACCGACCATGCTACAACTCTGGTAGTTGTAGTACACCATTTATTCTGACAGGTGTTATTTTCAATTAAACGATTTACACCTGTGCTATTACAAAGGGAATTTTCAGTGACCATACTACAAATGCAACTTTTATAGAATGCATTTCGTAAACTTAGGTTTTAAGGTTATTCCGGGATCTTATTACTGAAATAAAACGTTGTTTTGGCAGCATGCCCTGTCCGACCGTCCTTCGTATTGAGGATAGGTCATACTAGACACGTTGTAAGTTTATATGTTGGATATCTAAGAGTATACTAACTGAGTGGGCGTTATTATATAGACTACATGTATACTGAATAAGATACGTTGAGGTACAGAAAGGAGAAAGAGGAAAAGACAAAAGACAGACAAACAGAAAAATACAGAGAGAGAGAGAGAGAGAGAGAGAGAGAGAGAGAGAGAGAGAGAGAATGTGGTGGGGAATGAAACAGGCGGTCAGTGAAATCAAATAAAAATTGGGTATATTGGCACCACCGTTCACAAAATCACGGACGAGGTCAGAGTGGGATCTCCTCATATTGCAAAGGACCAGGCTGATTAGAAACCTCTCAACAATCCTATTGACTAAGTAGTATAAACTGATTGATTATGACTAAGTCGCTCGCATTTCTTAGTGCACATTTCATTGTTAGTTCGTGATACATATTTCTTTTTATAAATGCAGATATGGTTGAAGTACCGTTGTCTGAAAAGCAGACAATACATCTTAAACTATTTTTATATAGCGCTACAATACGGAACACCTGTAGTCCTGTAATAAACTACAGCCAAGTCGATGTGCAGGGGCCCAATGTACGTATATCCATAATGTACACATAATAGGCAACCACTGTGTCAAATATGAACACCTTCGTTCAAGAGGAGTTCGGGTTACAAGGAAACAATAAGAATGCAAAAAATATCATTGATAGTGCTGTAATGCTTATTTTTGTAAATTTGACGTTGTTTAACTTCACCTCTGGCCCCAGGATCAGACCCTGGATCCGTTGTCTTCAAGATCTCAAGACATTTACATCAACCACTGTGCCATATGTACGTATGAACACCCTTCTTCACCTGAGGTGGAGGAGTTCAGGTTACGAGAAAACAATACAATACAATACAAGTTGATCTTAGGTCCCTCACCTACGAAGGAGGGTAGGGTTGATATACCACATATGAAACAAATATTGTTGTGGGAGTACATCATTACTTATAGCATGTCAGTACTATTGAAAACTGGCTATAATGTTCATTTAGGTGAATTTGACCTTTTGACTTTGACCTCTGGACTGAAGGGTGAGACCTAAATTCGAAACTTTCGTTGTCATTTACGCATCCTACAGATCCACTGTGCCTAGTTCAGTGCCTCCTTCAAATGACAAAACCCGTTCCATATTATATTTATACCATTACAAATAGCATCTAAGAGATTTCATTACAACATACTGAAACTTGTTTTTATACCCAGGGGTCAGACCCCGGATCCAAAACCTTCATTGCCATTCACAAATCCTAGACAACGACTGTGCCATATATGAACGCCCTCCTTTGACTGATATACTATAACAATACATGCTGACAATAAGCCACCTCCCCTCTGGAAAAGGATTCGTACGTCAAATCGCAAAACCCGTTGCATATTGTATGCGTCTATCGTTACTTTTATCATGTAAAACAATCATTAAAATATTGAAACAATAGGTTTTATGTTCATTTTAGTGAGTGTGACCTTTTGACATTGAACTTTGGCCCCAGTGGTCAGACTCTAGATACGAAACGTTCGTTATCGTCTGGTTATCCTAGACATCCACCAGGCCAAATATAAAAGCCATCTTTCTACTGATGAAGGAGGAGTTCAAGCTACGATCAAAACCGACTGACTGACTGACGGACAAACAGACGGACGGACGGGACAAACCGCAATATATCCGTACATAATAACTCAACACTGCAGTACAACGTAAGAACACTACTATGCAACATTAGTTCTATAATAATAAAACAACATAGTCTAATGGTACTTGCATTTATTTTACTTTCAAAACGTACAGCTTGCAGTATTAAACAGTGTTCTCTAATAGTCGCAAAGTAATGTTAATTATAGGAAGTTGAAATGATCAAAACAGGCAGACGAAGAAACAGTTCTATACATATAGAATAGAGGCTATGAAGAGAAATCTCCACCATTAAGAAACCAAAAGGGGGGATCGTAGCGACCGACTGTAGTTTCTTAATGGTGAAGATTTCTCTTCATAGACTCTATCCGGCTTAGTGTTTACGATAGTTTTATCGATAGTCTCTATATAGATCACACTCTAAACCCTGAAGAGCGCTGGTAGTATATTTGAAATTCTAAGCCATCTGATTGGTTAAAAAACGCTCCCTCCCTTTCGGTTTCTTAATGGTGATAGCCTCTATCCTATACATATGTCTCACTCTAAACCACGAAGAGCGCAGGTAGTAAAATCTTAATGAATAATTGGTGCAAGTATTTAAAATTCTGAGCCATCTGATTAGTTTAAAAAGTAGAGTAAACACTAAATATCAACAGGCACACACCTTGTTTGTGTTCTTACGCTTCGGGAAAGTAATCCTGTTTCCAATAACAGAATGTTCTATTCATCAAAAGGAACCACAACACCAGTAGCTTGGTATGTGTAGCACATTGCATGAAGATACCTTTAATTAGTTTGTAGTTATGAAAATGAACGTTGTTGTACAAAACTATATTTTTTCCATGGAAATGCCAAAAAATATTTAAGCTAATATAAGACAGTTATGTAAAAACGTTCGCCTCTCACCGCTGCGGGCTCGAATCCCACTGGGAGCTCGATTTGTCAGGTGACAAATTGTCTTAAGAATGGAGAGGTGTTCACAACATTGGATCGACCCAGGAAAAAGTGGATGCTCTGCCACTACAACAAAAAAACGACCGTCATATATGGCCTAACATGTGCTAAAAATGTCGTAAAACACCATTTAACATACAAATCAATATTGTTTCTTTGAAAACGAAAACATATAATTATTAAAAAATTGTCTTTCCCATTTTATGTGATAAAAATATGTTTACCTCTCTCTCTCTCTCTCTCTCTCTCTCTCTATCGTATATTCTTAGGCCACACTTAAACTATATTAGTTTGCCCCAACTCGACCTTGGGTGTTTCAGATGGGTAGGTAGGTAGGTAGGTAGGAAAATTCTTCTTTTTTCTTCTATGTTATGTCAGATTGTTTTGTGAATGCTGTGTAAAGTTTAACTGTTTGTTTGGACTTACAACATTACTTGTTGTACTTATTAAAGTAGCTATCCCGTCAACAACAGCCACATATTACAACATCTGTACCTCGTTTCTTACAGCATCTGTGCACCGTTTCTTACAACATCTGTGCACCGTTTCTTAACCTACTGACGACGAGGTATATATACTGAAAGAAAAAAGAAACGCGACACGGAAATTTCCGCAATTTCCGCCTATATATTGTATATACTGCACACTTAATTCCATATATATTCCAAGGAAATCCGAAGTTGTTTTGTAAAAAACCCACTTGCAGTTAGTTAGAGAAAGGACACAACTGTGATGTTGTAGACGTTTAATCACAGTACACGTTGCAACAAGAATTTCATAAATGTTAGAGTTAGTTAGCAAAGTTCCTCTTTGAAAAATTGAACCAGTTCAGTACTGTATTTAACGTAAAGAGTTTGCAAAATGTTGCATCCTAAGTTTGCCGCAAAACGCGTACTCCGTCAAAAATGAAACTTTGCAGGAATTCTATTTCCTGTGTTACGTGTTGTTTTAGTCTTTTTTCCAGAAGGAAATATCTTACGTAGCCATGTACCATTCGATTAACAGCAGCATATTGTACATACAATATATAGCGGAAATTCCCGTTTCGCTTTTCTTTTTCCTTTCAGTATATATTCAGTTAAATTATAAATATGATGTGTTTTGTATTGTATACTGATAGGCCATTTGGTCTTTTGTATTAATAAAGTTTACATATATAATTTACCTATTTTGAGAATCCAATCTGTATACACACAATATAAACACCTTTAACCAGCCAGGTCAAACCCCAAAACTGGAGCTTCGAATTAAGAGTTACCAACTCATAATTCATTTTGCGTATATTCGATCGTGGGTATTTTAAAAAAACTTAAATAAACCTATACTTTTAATCGGCACATACAGTATAGATTATTATATGACCTGAACACCTGGCGTAAACCAGGCGGTCCCGTTTATCGGTCTATCCTCCGAGCATGTTAAAGAACCATATGAATCTATTCGATAATAAGAGTAGGGCACGGTTCCCGGATTCCTATGTATCCTTCCCCTCTCTCTGGGGCGGCTCTAAATAACCTATACTGTGTTGATGAGCCCTTAAACAACATTCAGTTGAACACCTGACAACAGTTTTGATAAACGGTTTTGTACTGCAATGTTGCCGTTATTTATACTGGGTGTGCATTGCAATGTTGAAACTTTGTACATAAAATTCCTGTCTAAATCAATTGTAAAACCAAATTAATAAAAATGAAGAGAAACATTGGCGTGTGTTTTTTCAGTGTCAACGTGCTATTCACGTTTAACCAAGTATAGGGGTGTGAGAATACAAAGTTAGAAACAATCATATTTTTTACTGAAAAACAAGTTTGGATTTTGTTTTGGCCGGGCAAACAAACATAATTTTAATTATGGCCTTACGAATTATTTTATGAATAACACAACGTCAAAAGGACGTTTAACATCAAATTAACCGAACAAAGTAACGTCAAGAAACATGCACAGCAAGAACAATGGAATAATATGTTAGTTGATTATAACTACGCATATTTGTTAACTGAATTTATTAATGACATGCCGTCGTGATCATGCTTTTGTGTGAATGAAATTTGAAATATGATATTAGTGCACATTTTTTTATTTGAATGAACATCTTGGCTAACGTCAATGTGTTTGCTACAAAAGAGTGACCTTCCTTACAAAGTATACATATATACACCATTTGAGTGACATTACTTACAATGTATACATATATACATTATTTTAGATTTATGACACTCAGTTTTGTCTAAATAAATTGCAATGGCAAATTCAAAGAAGTGTTGTCTCTTCTTCTATGTTTTATGTATAAAGATCAAACTTACTTAAAACTATACATATGTAGTACAAACTTAAAGAAAACGTAAATAAATGTTTTATGTATGACAATACAAGTAAAATATATCAGTTATGTATCAACGTAAACATATGTTGTATGTACAAAACTAAAGATAAACATAAAGATTTTCTACAATAATTTTGAAACGTATGTGCATGTATACATATAGTTAAATGTTATGTATAGACACAATTAAACCCTAATGTTAAACCTTTTTTGTTGTATATAAACTTGTTTTAATGGGAGCCATAACCCAGACATAATGATATATTGTTATTGTATTTTTGGTCACTATTTAAAAAAGCACTGTTGTCATTTTTGGTCACTTTTTTAAATAAACACTATTGTCATTTTTTGGTCATATTTAAGAAAAACAATAAGACTTGTCATTTTTGTTCACTATTTTAAAGAAAGCATTATTGTCATTTTGGTCACTACTTTAAAAAGCACTATTGTCATTTTGGTCACTACTTTAAAAAGCACTATTGTCATTTATTATTTACTATTTAAAAAAAAAATCACTACTGTCATTTTTGGTCACTATTTAAAAAAATCACTGTTGTCATTTTTGGTCACTATTTCAAAAATAACTATACTTGTCGTTTTTGGTCAATCTTTAAAAAAAAAAAGTATTGTCAATAGAGATGACTCGCGGGATCACTGCTTAAACTCGCGTCGAACTTTAATAATAACACGACATATGTACATGCATTGTATCATTTGCATGCTATGCCGAATGTCTACGATACATCGGTTCCTTTCTACGATACATCGGTTCCTCTCTACGATACATCGGTTCCTTTCTACGATACATCGGCTCCTCTTATCTACAAATAGGTTACGGAGTCCATTTCAGGAGCAACACTTTCCTCGGAATAAGGTGGTGGCGGAAGCAGAAATTGTTTGTCAGAACTGTCTGAATAGTAATCGAGTTCCTCGTTGTCATGGTTGTTATGGTTATGCACAATCTCGTTTCTTCTTGGTGCGCACGTACAATATGGCGGCGGGGGAGGATAAAATGCGGAACTCATTTGTTTCACATACCACATCATTTGCATACCAAAAACGTTATTCTGGTAGCCATTGTTTACGCCCGGATTCATTTCATAGAACATATTTTGGTTCATAATCTCTTCTCGCCAATCAAGCAACATGCTTTGCCCACGATTTTGTTGCCATGGGATCATTGGAGTTACTTCTTGGTCACGCGGAAACATGTTTTGTCCTCCATGTTGTTGGCACAAAGCCATTCGAGTTACTTCTTGGTCACGTGGCAACATGCTTTGTTCGTCTTGTTGTTGCCATGGAGCCATTCGATTTGTTACTTGGCCACGTGATTGTCTCATGCTTGGCATCATTATATCATTTTCTTCTTCGTAGGGTGGTGGAGGAGGAAGCGGTGGAGCGGAAGGAAACGTGTCGTCTGCACACATAAATTCTCCCCAGCCTCTAAGATCAACACCATCTCCCAGACGAGGCCAATTTCGGCATACGCGATTGCATTCGTGTAGCTTAAAGAATCCTTTAATTCCCTCGTGACCTAAATCGGAACATCCATACGACTTTTCCTCAGAATGAATCACCGGTCCCGTAAAATGATAACCCCGCGAGTTTTTCACTCCTTGTAGATTAGATACCAAAATACTACCCTCGCTATGGCACCACGTGAAATGTGAAAACGCTTCGGGGACCAACAAGTCTTCTGGTGATACCCAACCGTATTCAAACACTTCAAAACTTCCTCTAATATATAGCTCCATAGAAACGAAATCCGTTTCCTTAAAGTTCTTTTTCGGTTTTCCGATGATGTCATTGATGCACATGCAATCTGATAAAGTATCTAGTTCTGCCATGATAGGGCAGCTCACAGAAATTTTCCACTCATGCTGCGAAGTAGTCCTGTTATAACCGTTCGCCATATCTCTCGTGACTTGGGCCCGTTTTGTTTCCAGCATCCAATCCTTTTTATTCATGGCTCCTCTTCTCAAAGTCTTGACGACGCATTTCTGGCCGTTTAACGGACCGTTCCCGTTCAGCATCCCCATATATACGAGTTTTCTGGAACCGACCTTGAACGGGTATGGGTCAAAGCTAGCCCAGTACTTGTTGCCATTTTGATCTGATGAGGATGTAAATGTTTCAACACTCACTTGTTGACCCATCGTTTTAATGTGTCATGCTAACTCAACGTAGTGTATGCCGTTTGCGTAACGCTTACCTGAAAATAAAAATAAAAGTTAAAACTCATTTAGTATTACAGTAATCAAGTAAGTCATATATTCCCTTCTGAAGGCCTGATCAGTATGAGCCAATACAGCAATATCATCCGCAAACGAAAGCAAAAAAAACCATATCAATAAACAAACTAGCCCTTGAGATGGCTATATACCCCCTAGACCCCCTAGACCCCCTCCCCAAAGGGGAATTTTGTAGGGTATAACTTTCTGAAAGTTCATACAATAAGCTTCAAAATAAGACATGTGTGCCATCTGAGCGTTGGGGCGTTTGTGTGTAACGCACGTGACAATTACATTACCATAACAATTCCAGAACACTTTCAATGCATTTTAGTATGAGTAAAACATGTGCATATGAACAACACATACTATCTATATTTATCTTATTTATGAATTGTTTAATTTAGACAGCCTTTTCAACATAATGCAAATATGAAAATATACTCTAGTTTACGTTACACCCTGTTCGTTACCAAAAAATCATAAATACAGTTAATAATAACTAGATCGTAAGTTACCAAAAGAGGCCATCCCCACTCTGGGGGAATTTTGAAGGAAAGGGTATGCTTTTGCTACAAATTAATTATGTATGCCAAATGAGAGTGGGGATATAAGGGCGTGACATCCATTTGAAATACGTTACCATTATCATGTTTTGAAAATGTAATACTCAACAATTGTTTATTTGCAACAAAACGGTATGTATATTTTATTTTATTTATCAAACATGTTAAAAACCAAAATCTAACGAAGAAAACAAATTTCCAAAAGACATTGTAGTTTGCGTTACGTGACATTGACACGAAATTTACGTTACCATTTAAAGTTATTTGTCATACATATTGAATGTTTTCAGAAATAAAGGCTCTAGTTCTTTACTGAAACAGTGACTGTTTTAATAATAAAACGTTATTCATTAAATGAATATATAAAAGAATGAATAAATAAATAAAATGTGATAATTCATTAGTATAAGTAAATGAATAAATATAAAATATAAAAATAAAATAAATATATAATAAATAAATATTTTAAAATGGCTCATAAATCAGAAAAATAGTAATTGCACAATAAACTACTGGGAGCTTATCCGTTATTGACAATGTTTTTTTTCTCTAGTTATGGCATCTTCCCATGCAATGAATCCTGCTTTTGAGATAAACCCCAAATAATAATAATAGTTTGTCCCCATCAAATGTAAATTAGTCTTGCCTTATCTGATTACTAGTATTTGGACAACACGATATTAATAATACTTACTCTTATCAAAGACAGACACAAATGAAAATGACATTGACATGCATTTATCTTCATTCTAACGCCTATGTCCAATGTTCTTTGAGTATGACCATTGGAACTACGCCAGACACATTCCAGTATATTTAAAGACACCATCCCCGGGTCAAATGAACTTCTCCAAAACAGGGGAGTCAGTGTCCCTCTTCCACAAGTCACATAACTATTCAAAAACTATCAATCTACATGCAAATTTTCAGGATAACATCATTGGATGCAGTAGAAAGTATGCAGCGTACCAGTAATACCACTGATGCATTGCACGTCAATGTAGAGCAAAGCTGCTAGAGGCCACTCTCCAGATTGCAAATATGGCATCAGAAGTTATTTCTTTGTGCACAAAACTGCATCCATCCCAAACAAAGAACAATGAGAAAGCCTTGAGAAGAGTCACATAACCTATTATTGGTTTCACATACCCAATTCCGAGTTGATGTCAATAACTATGAGCTATACCTTCGATTGTCTGTATTTCAGCACAGAGATGGTCTATTACAGCATCATGCTGAGAAGACCATGACATATTTGTCAATGACTTGTTAATTGACACACCGACCCGATGTATAACACACTATATTTGGTTAATTGGTTCCCTTATTAATCAGGTATAAGATAGATCTTAAGTTGAAGCTTTCATATCCTCTAGGATCATTACCATGGTCCCTTGCAACAGCTGATGGCAATTCAGTCAGAACTGACAAAGACAAATTGATCCACTGCTTGAGCCAGCTACACAGCGACCTACTGAATACGTGTATGTGTGTGACGGTAACGCAACACCTCACAATCAGCCCTCTGTTCCTGGTACGTTTGACGATTTGGCAGAGATGGTGTTTGACATACTTTTTAAAGCACCTTGAGTCGACTTTGTGACAGACACTTGCGTCCCTAGATCTATCAAGTATTTGTGTGCAAGAGGCAAGGTGAAACCCCAACTTTCCTGTTGTCAGGGCCGAAAACGAAGACCTATTGTGATTTGAAGCGTTACATGAGTAATCGCGACAATACGACACAATTCATTAATCGCATTTT